>SZYD01000556.1:0-167197 GCA_009363875.1 Mikania micrantha
ACCTCGTTTGTAATAACTAATAATATTTCAACTAAAAGAATTTCATTCAATCAAATGAAATGAACTCATATTAGAACATAACCGTTTCTCAGCACACAAGCGTACAGAGCGCAAGAACTCACATCGGAACGGAACCGCGAGCTTGGCGATCGGATCTGATTAGCGGACCATGGGAACGATAGAAGATGGCGAGGCAGACATAAACGTATCGGCAGAGGGATCAGAATGAGTTAAATGGTGGTCTTGTGGCATATGGAGAACATTATGAGTAACCAAAATCAAAGAAAACGAAGAGTTAAGTCTTCTGGAAATATGACTGGCTTTAGCTTTCACTGCTACGGCGGCACCGACGGCGGCCCTCTTTGTTTTGACGATGGTGAGAGGTTCCGGCAATCGTGGCGTTATATCGGCCGTGCTTTTTAGCCGCAACGTTTTTGCTAACCGCATCAAGGGTTTTTAGAAGTTAGAACTGTTGATTGCATTTATTGGACACTCAAAGAAGAGCAGCAAATAAATTTATATAAACTTTCAAGATACTGTTTTATGTTTTAAAAAATGTCAAAATCAGTCTTTTAAGTTTTCAAATGTTGTAAACTCGGTCATTTCTCTCCCCACCCCGTTTAACAACCCCGTTATCAACAAAATAGGGGCATAATGCCAAAAAAAAGTCATATAAGTAATTGAGTAAATTTCACTTTTGGTCCTTTATGTTTGCATAAATTTTCAGATATGGTCCTTTATTCTGTTAATACTTAACGGAGTTAACAGAGAAAGAAACAAGTTTGCAACATTTGAAAACTTAAAGGACTGATTTTGACATTTTGAAACATAAGGACTATCTCTGAAATTTTGTGTAAACATAAAGGACAAAAGTGCAATTTACTCTAAATAATATGTGGCAAAACTGTAAAAGCATGCAACAGTAATATTCCTAAGGCCAGCTTCATTAAATATATAGGTACGAGTAAATTGCACTTTTGGTCTTTTATGTTTACATAAAATTTCAGATATAGTTCTTTATGTTTCAAAATATCAAAATCAGTCCTTTAAATTTTTAAATGTGGCAAACTCGGTCCTTTCTCCGTTAACTCCTCGTTAAGTATTAACAGAATAGGGACATAAATGTCAAAAAAAAGTCATATAGCAATTGAGTAAATTTCACTTTTAGTCCTTTACGTTTACATAAATTTCAGATATGGTCATTTATTCTGTTATACTTAACGGAATTAACGGAGAAAGGACCACAACATTTGAAAACTTAAAGGTCTGATTTTGACATTTTAAAACATAAAGGACTATCTCTGAAATTTTGTGCAAACATAAAGGACCAAAAGTGAAATTTACTCTATAGGTAATAAACAAAATTCATGTTCATGTTCGTTCTTTAATTCTCGATTTTATGATGGGCTTATGCTTTTGATGTTGCCGCAATGCAAAGCGCGCCCCTTTTAAGCTTTAGATGGAACATGTTTTAGAGTTTTCTGAAAGGATAAGAGTGTTTTTAAATTTGACAATTGTTTGATATCTATTATTATTTTTTTCGCATGAATATATGACATTTAGTAACCACTTAAACAATACGACTTTATTCATGTTTGTATATTTTACTATATAAACAAAATCCTTATTAATGTTCATTCTTTGATGCTCGGTTTTATAATGAGTTATAATTTTTAGTTTTGTGGCAGCACAAAACCCACCCTTTAAGATGAACATGTTTTAGGGTTTTGCGATGGGATAACAATGTTTTTAAATTCAACAATTGTTTTATATATGAAGAATTGAAGATTGAAGGCTGGTGAGAATCTCAGGACAACAAGGGTTTTCATTTTATGATATATAATATATATAAAAATAAATATATTTAATTAAATATTCGGTTTAAACGGTTAACTGAACAAACCGAATTCAAAAAAAGTATAACCGAAAACCGAATTAAGAATTCGGTTCGGTTTTTTCGGTTACGGATACGGTTCGGTTAACGGTTTTAAACGGTTTTCGGTTATTCTGAACACCCCTAAATAGAATCCCAAACAAGAAGAAAAAAGGAAAGCGAGCGAAAGAGACTGACGCAAATAGATCGAGTAGCGGTCCAATTGCACCGAAACCGTGGACTCATGACAAAGAAACGGCGCTAGGAAGATGTTACATCGATCATTCCGAAAACAAAACCAAAAGTAATTCGCAAAAACGCTAAAACTTTTGGAAAAAAATAACTGGTAGTTGGAACGAGATGATGGATCAAGAATACCGCACATATCATCAACTAAATTCTAAATGGGAGGATATGAGCGCGAAAATGATGCGGTTTAGTGGCATCTACAGCAACTGTGCCAATAACCACAAAAGCGGTACGAACGACAAAAACGTCTTAAAATGGGCGGAGAAGATGTATCAATTAAAGTCGAACGGCTAAACATTTAACCACTACCATGTTTGGGTCGTAATAAAAGACGCTCCAAAATTTCACTTTTTTTGCAAGAAGCCAACGAGGGCCAAAGTTCTTAAAAAAGAACTAAAAATTCCGAGACAAACACGTATTCACGAGAGGGTAATTCAGATGCCCATACGGATTATGCAGCTAACCTCGAACAAGACGAGGAAGACGATGAATTCGACATCCCGGAACCGGTTAGACCGGTTGGACGAGATACGACAAAACGGACTTTCGCCATTAGGTTTACGTGGGTGGCCGGACTTAAAATGTATCTGTTGACCGTTAAAAAAAAAATTAAATAGTTTACCGTAACCTTCATAAGCATGATTGGTAGCTCTTCTATACTCATGAGGCTCTGGATATATGAAAATATGTAGTGTTTTTTGTTTGCAGGTTTTTGTTACTTTTTCTTGCTCTGTTTTGTTGGGACTTGGATGCATGTTGTTTTATACCATCACATATTAAGATCCTAGAGTCGGTTTGTTTTCAGTTGAGGACACACAATCAAATAAACAAACACACTTGTTCACCATGATAATTAAGTAAACACAACCCTTTGAGAATCTTGGTCTAACACATACACGTATACACCACATAAATACACAACATTCGATTTATGACACCCGTTTGTTTGGAAGCATAACACAAACTTTGTATCTTTCTAATTGATCAAAGAGCTTCACATGTCCGATACAGACTTTGAGAAAACCGGTATGCTTTGCGGATGCCTAAAGAAATTATCCGGATCTACTCTGGCTTTAATCTGAATCAACCTCTTAAAATTAGCCCTCTTCCAGTACCTCTCACCCCAAACACTTGCTTCTGCATAAGTATCACTTCCAACACCCAAATCAAGATCATTGTAGTTCAAATAAGCCTCCCTCGGGTTCTTCGACACATACGGCTCCAAAACCTTATCAAAATTTCTCAACCACTCGATCCGTCTAAGCGACACCGGGGTCGTGTCTGACGTTTGATTCATAAAACCAACGCTCTTAAGCATCTGATACAATACCCCAGCCCTATGAGGATAGGGGAGTGCTGTATCAGCGTACTGATTCATCTTTCCACCAAAAGTATACGTAATAATAATCTCCGTCATATCGTTCTCAAACATTTTTTTCCAAATCTTTCTTAGACCACGTTTTGGGATTGGGGTTCGGACGTAGTCAGATTTATATTTACTGTTCCATGGCTTCCCTATACCGGTTCGATTCGCGAGCATTGCAGTTGGGGTCGAGCTCGTGAACGCAGGCGATCCTAACACAAGAGACGACTGGACCATGGTCATCTCCTCGCAAAACACACGCGTAATGTTGAGCTCCGGGAAAAGTTCATCAAGCAACGACAAGAGTTTATCCGTACTTCCGAGATAAAGCCCCTCGAACAACATCCGTATGGTTTTGGTGGTCGTGTTGCCGATCAACTCGCTGAATATTTGAACTCTCATCATCAAATCGTGATCCATTCGTGGTGCTACGTATTGATATTTATGAAAAATATCCGTCCCGTTTTGTTCAAGCGTCACGTTTTTCCGGAAAACTGTAACGATCTCCGGCACCGGAACCAAACCCACCTTCCATGCGAGAATAATTCCGAAACTGCTACCACCACCACCGCGTAAAGCCCAAAACAAATCTTCACCCATCGTCTTCCGGTCCAATATATTCCCGTTAACATCTATGAACCGAATATCCAGAGCGTGATCGGCACCAAGTCCGTATTTCCTGACCAGATTCCCGTAACCACCACCGCTCAGGTAGCCACCAATACCCACGGTGGGACAAATGCCAGCCGGGAAATACAAAGTGTTGGTCTTCTGCGATATAGCATAGTAGAACTCACCAAGCAGCGTGCCAGATTGAACCCATGCGGTCATGCTAGTGACATTCACGTCTATGTGTCGCATGTTGACTAGATCAAGCATCACAAACGGGACTACGGCTGAAAAAGAGAGCCCCTCGAAGTCATGTCCACCTGACCGGATCCTGAGTTCGTAACCGAGTTTCCTGGTGCAGAGGAGAATGGTTTGAACTTGGGTTTCGTCGGTTGGAGTGGCGATGATGGAGGGTCTAGGGGTGGTGGGTTGAATGAACTTGAGGTTGTTGACTCTGGCCACCCAAACGGACTCGAAAGATGTGTTTGTTGGGGTGAGGATGAGTTGAGAGATGGTGGTGTCATTGTTGGAGTAGGATTGAATGCAGCTTATGAAATCTTCAATACTGACATCGAAGATTGAAGAAGATGATCCACATGAAACAAAATATAGAATAATGAAGATGTATACAAAAGAAGTAAGTCGAGATTTCTTCATGTTTTGGTGAGTTTGATGTTTGGCTATATATTAATGGGAATAATGGGTTGGTTAGTTTATTTATATAAAATGAAGAAGTACCATACATTACATCTCCATCTTATCTGTATTAAATATTTTGAAATCAATTGCATAAACGAAAGTCAGAATTTTTTGGTAAAATGGTGTAGTATTTGAAATGTAAATGGGAAATGGGTTGGTCAAGGAAGCTATTTGGTTTATGGGTGTTCCGCTGGCACCACCAACGGATTTGAATTTGGTTTCTAGAGTCCGCTGTTCCCAATAACGGATCCCCTATTACCATGAGCGGATCCCATTTTTTTAACAATTTTGAATAGGGTTTAACGAAGAAAAGCCTCTGCATTTGCCACAAAAGTTAAAAAAAAAATTGGATCCGCTGATGGTAAAAAGGGATCCGTTATTGAGAGCAGCGAACTCTAGAAACCAAATTCAAATCCGCTAGTGGTACCAGCGGAACACCTATAAACCAAATAGCTTCCTTGACCAACCCATTTCCCATTTACATTTCAAACACGGCACCATTTTACCAAAAATTCACGAAAGTCATGATAATGTTTTTTCATTGGTTGAAATTAAACATCTTAAAAACATGCGATAAGACGTGACTAAGCCATTTTGACACTTGAACCTGTTGTTTACTCCAACACTAAAGTTCACAATTAATGGGGCTTGAATTTTTTTTATTGCGAAGAGTGATATTTTATCAAGGTTATTTGTATTTATCACACCTTATAATTTCACGTAATCGTCACATAAACAACTAAAACCATTAGTCTTTTCACATACATATGTGTTACCATTACCTCTCACACGTCTAGCTATCACCCCTCACAGTCAAATGCTGCTTTCCCGTGACCACACTGACGCCGGCCTGCCCTACTTCACACACAGCCCCCCCTATGCGCAGACATACAATATCCCTATCAGACAATCAGACCTGTAAATGTGTGTTTAATGTTTATGCTAATTAATTGTGATTAAACGAGCAAGTGGCACGACGGATATTTTCTAGAAAGCATGACGTATGATCTCCATTAAAATACTGGTTGTCCTTGATCACGTCTATGCGTTTAATGTTGTGGTCTAGTATTCTAGTTCTAGCCATTAATGTTGTGGTAGAAAAGTTGGTTCATTTACAGCAAAAATTTGAACTATAACCAATCCAAAATAAATTACACATTTAGTCCTTTATGTTAAACAAAATTTCAGAGATTGTTTTTTATGTTTTCAAAATGCTAAAATCAGTTCTTTGAGTTTCCAAATGTTGCAAACTCGGTCATTTCTCTGTTAATTCCGTTAAGTACTAACAGAATAAATGTCCATATCTAAAAATTTATGTAAACATAAAGGACTAAAAGTGAAATTTACTCAATTTTATATGATCTTTTTTGACATTTATGCCCTTATTATGTTAGTTTTAACAGAGAAATGACCGAGTTTGCAACATTTGAAAACTTAAAGGACGGATTTTGACATTTTGAAACATAAAGGAATATATCTGAAATTTTGTGTAAACATAAAGGACAAAAATGTAATTTACTTTTTTTTTTTATTATAAATGGGTTTCACAATTGTTAAAGTTGAAGATTGATCAATTTGAATCTAAATATCTAAAAGAGTTGGGTTATTAATTGGTAAATCGCTATACTAATAACACAATTTTTTGTAGTTTTTAATGTTAAAAAAATATGTATTACTAAAACTAATGTGTGTGTGATGTGTTAATTTAACTCGTGTATATACAAATGATATAGGTGTTATATAAATATTAGAACTTATGTAAAATTACATGTGTATTGCAGGTTAGTTAAAGCAAACAGAAAATATATTTAAATTTTTTAAACGCTGTAGTGATAAGCTTTTGATTATTTAGGAGAGGTATCATGTTTAAAATGTGTTATGATTTACCAAATCTCATTTATAAGTTTTTAGCAAGAGGTCCCACGGACAACTAATATTTTTTAGACCCAAAATTTCATACCTATCTTCCTAAATTCCGGTATAAATTAAGAGTAGGGTTATTTACACATCTATCTTTTTTAATTTAACATTCCACTGATATTATATGTCTTCTATACGAGACATATAACCCCCTCTGACACGCACTGATTCGGCAATGATAGGTTTAGTATACACAGGGGCGGCCCTGAGAATTAACGTGCCCAGGACGAGTTGGAAAAAAAGGCCATAGCGAATTCAAATATTAAAGTATGGGTGTTTAAAAATCTTAAAACATTTCAAAACTGAAAACCGAACCGTATTCGTAACTGAAAAGACCGAACCAAATTCTGTTTTCAGTTCGGTTCCTAACCATATCCGGATTTTGAATTTCGGTTTTCAGTTCAGTTGTCGGTTCCAAAAATTTTTGAGGCTTGGTTTGTTCGGTTTATTTGACTGAATTCAGTTTATACGGATCGGTTTATTCGGTTTTTAACTTATTTATTAGGTTTTTAATCAGTTTATTTAGTTTCAACTGAAACCAAACCGAACCACTTCCCGAATTTTGAATTTTGGTTTTTGTTTCGGTTATCGGCTCCGAATTTCTTTTTAATTTGGATTGTTTGGTTTTTTCGGTTAACAGATTAAACCAACTTGAGATTTAAATTTATTAGTTTTTTAATAATACATTCGGTTGAATTTGGTTTATTTGGATCGATTTATTTGGTTTTAACTGGTTTATTTGGGTAACACTCTGGCTTCATTCACGTTTACACGTGTCAAATTTTTTTTTCCAATTTAAAACTTTACCACAAATTATGTTCGGAAGCATGAAATTACATTTCATAAGTTAAACACACCATTTAAGTCTACGATTAATAAAAACTAGTGTGTTTAATTTTAATCTCACCAAAGATTTACATAACGCTTGATTCTGCTTCAAAACGTGCCCGATCTGATCGCTCGGTGCATATCTATTTTTTAACCTGTAACATCACATATAAGGTCACAATTAGTTCATATGAACTAAGTAAGTAACCCCTCCCAAAATTCCTCAAAAACTCATTTTACCACATCCACATACATATCATATGAATGTTTATCAAGTTTAGATAATAATATATCATATTCAAACATCAAATTGCACACACCACACATTGTGCATTTATTTCCCTTAACGGGTCATTATCACCAATATGATTATATTATCAAATCCAACTCTATCACCAGCACCTCTTGCTAATTTAAAACATCATAAATATCATATATACTCCATTGGCTCCACCAATTATCCACACCTGTGGTTTAATTCACAATATAATAATATCACATTATTATTTACCAACTATTATTTACCATAGTTTAATTATGGTCATACTGTGGTGTTCACACTCCTGTTCTTCCACCATAGTTATTTGTCAGCACCTCTGACTATCCACACATATGTGGTTTCATACATATTTTAAGTCTTAAGATGTTCACCCACCGGTCTTTCCATCTAAGACAATTGCTAGCACCTCTAGCTATCCACCATTTATGGAGTCATAAATATATTAAGTCTTAAGATGTTCACCCACCGGTACTTCCATCTAAGACATTTGTCAGCACCTCTGACTATCCACACATTTGTGGAATCATAAATATATCAAGTCTTAAGATGTTCACCCACCGGTATTTCAATTTAAGACATTTGTCAGCACCTCTGACTATCCACACATTTGTGGAATCATAAATATATCAAGTCTTAAGATGTTCACCCACCGGTATTTCAATTTAAGACATTGTCAGCACCTCTGACTATCCACACATTTGTGGAATCATAAATATATCAAGTCTTAAGATGTTCACCCCCGGTACTTCCATCTAAGACAATTGTCAACACCTCTGACTATCGACACATTTGTGGAATCATAAATATATCAAGTCTTAAGATGTTCACCCACCGATACTTCCATCTAAGACATTTGTCAGCACCTCTGACTATCCACACCTTTGTGGAATCATAAATATATCAAGTCTTAAGATGTTCACCCACCAATACTTCCATCTAAGACAATTTTCAGCACCTCTGACTATCCACACATTTGTAGAATCATAAATATATCAAGTCTTAAGATGTTCACCCACCGGTACTTCCATCTAAGACAATTGTCAGCACTTCTGACTATCCACACATTTGTGGAATCATAAATATATCAACTCTTAATATGTTCACCCACCGGTACTTTCATCTAAGACAGTTGCTAGCATTGCTAGCTATCCACACATTTGTGGTTCACATATATATTAATCAATTTCACCGGCTCATCCGGCTAATTTTATGCCATTTATATTATGCATACAATTCAAGCATAACATTCATTTTGAAACTAATAACGCCTTCTCAAAAGTTTTTTAACTCCATTAGTTTCATTAGTCAAGTTATGCACAACTAATATATAAACATCAAAATCATTTTAATCAATCACCAGCTCATCCGTTATTCTAATGCAAATATATTGCATATATGTTTCTTTTTAAAACTTAACAAATGTAATCTATTGGATTTTCTTCCCCAATAGATTACATCACATATGTAACATCATTCACATATTTCAAGCACGCAAGTAGACTCCTTCTACTACTTATATGTAACGTTGCAGTAAGTTGGGTAACTTACCTGGTTCAAACGGTTGTTCACTTCCTACAACCTCTTTTCCACTTCTGTGAATTGTCCCTTGACTTTCACCGCCAACACCTAGTTGTAATTCACATATGTACAACTAGTTTCAATACACACAACATCTATACATATAAAACATTGATTCAAACTCATTTGAATCTCATTACTCATTATGTTGTTTTCATAAGTCAAGTTACTAGTTTACCCATTATATTTATGTCAAAATCATTGACTTTCAATTCTCAAGCATTTAATCAAATACTTGATGTGCACCCATTAATTTAACTAATCTTGGTGATGTTTAAACACCAATCATCCTCCTTTTAAACTCCAAATTCACCAATTCATTATTTTTTATACAAGATTAGTTAAACACCCTACTAATTATCAAACACAATGATATGGATTTCATAATAACTGGGCATTATAACGGTTCCAAACGAAGATTTCACCATTAAAATATCCAGTTCTTCGTTTCTAATTATTCCTAGCCGTCATCTAGGCAATAATCAACACCCATAACTATTATAATACCATATCTAATCCATATACTATCAAATCAATAAGAGAGATCGAATCGTTACCCATTTTTACGGATTTTCCGGATGAAAACGATGATCAGGAGTTGTAGAAACGATCCCCAGCTAGATCTGTATGTTTGGATGGCTTCAAAACACTGATTATATGGTAGAAAATCGCCTTAAATCGCCTGGAAATCGAATGTAATTGACCCAGAATGAAATCTGATCGAGCAGATCAGATTTTTATGTCATCTGGGTCCGTCGCGTACCACCAAGGTTGGCAAGATGCTCCTTCGCGTACCTCCACCGCCATAGTCAGATTCCGATTTTGTTTTCGCGATTCCGGGAGCATACGAACTCCGTTTTAGGCGCCGTTTTCACCCACGTTCACGATTTTTCGAGTTCTTTCCAATGGTTATAATTTCAAGACCTGAAGGGTTCAAAATATTTGAGCTCTTATTTAACGCTATATTCGACTCAGCGTATCTTGAAATCGGAGGCTCGTTTCGTGATATAAAAAGCTCATGACCGTCTAAAACTGATCGTTACAATTTGGTTATAATCGGTCTATTCGATTGAATTCGGTTTATTAAGTTTTTAACCTGTTTAGTTGGTTTTCGATTGGTTTATTCGGTTTTAATCAAAACCGAACTGAACCACTTCTCAAATTTGGTTCGGTTTTCGGACATGTAAAAAAATTGAAAATCGATTAAACCGAACCAAATACACCGTTAACCAAACCAGGGAGCACCCATAGTTTAAAGGAATGAAAGTAATTTCCTATACTTTTAAAGGAAATTACTTTTTAGACATCTAAAATTATGTGTTTATAAATAGTTTTTTTTGGTTCTTTGCAACTTGTTGATTCTCATTGAATCAATCTCTGTATATACTGGAAATATTGTGCCCCCTAAAAAATGGGCCGGGACGGAGGTCGGGTTTGCCCCCTCCCCCGGCCGGCCCTGAGTATACACCTATATGACCCGTATAGGCCTATACGAGGTTATAAAGACCAATTGTTAATAATGAGAAATCAGACAATTAACGATTGGTCTATTATACGTCTCATATATAAGTTTATACAAGGTTTTTGTTGGGTGTAAAATTTGAGGATTGGGTGTGTAAATTAAATGGTTCCGTAAATAAACAATAAAAACTTTTAACATCCTCTCGAGTTTCGAGTTCATGTCATTTGGACACTTCGATTATATACATGGTTCGATACTTCGGTGGAAGCAATTCATTTCAATTCTGCACGACTTTACATGCTCGTCTCGCCCACATGGATGAACCACAAGACCATGGCGTTGGTTGGGGCACGCCATCAACATTGACAAATGATAGTTAAGGCCGGGGTCCTCGTCTCCTGTTTTTCGCTCCGTAGCGTAATTTTATGCATTTTTCGTTGGAAAATTTAATATGAACCCTAGATTTATGAGTTCAACCCCCCAGCCTCCTATATATCAAGTCAAGCTCCGTTTGGAACGACAGTTTGTTTGGAACGACGATAGTAGAGACGAGATTTCAATCGTTCTCTCGGATTTGACGCTCTAATTTGTACGCCTAAGCCATCATCATAAGAAACCCCACAACTGAGTAAAACATTGACCTTGACTCAGTAAATAAGCCTCAACCCGAATTTGAACACAAGACCTTCTAAAAAGGGATTAAGCGATAATTATATTGTGAACCAATATCGACATTATAGCAATTGGAAGCAAATTAGGAACAAGGTGGTATGATTACTATTGAATTCAATGTTTGATTACAAGGATTTGATAACCTAAACAGAAGAGGCTGGAAATTAGAGTACAAACGAAAGGAGATGGGGAAGGAGCACACACACAATATAGTTTTTCTTACCCTAGCTTTCCTTTACGTTCTCATTTTATATATGGATTTGGTGGATCCATATATTTGAGTTGGGTTGTCTACTTGGGCTTATATCAACTGGGCTATTCATAACATTACACCCTCCTTTCAAATTCACCTTATCCTCAAGGTGCACGTTAAGAAGTCGATGGAGTAGGCCGAAATTGTCGTTCCACATACCCAGATATAGAGGTGCGCAAATCGGGTTTTTTTGGAACCGGTTCCGGTTCCAATCGGTTCCAGTTCCGGTCAACAAAGTCAATACTCAGTTCCGATTCCAGTTCCAGGCTTCAACCGGTTCCGGCCGGTTTTTGACCGGTTCCGGTTCGGTTTTGGCCGGTTCCGCCGTTCCGGTTTTGGTCGGGTACATGGGGAACCAGTTCCGGTTTTCCCAGTTTCGGTTTCGGTTCCAATTTGTCTAAAAAACCGGACCCGTTTGTACCCATCGGTTCGGGTATGACCGGTTCCGGTTTGGCTTGCCGGTTCCAGGTCCGGTTTTTCTTCCCACCTCTACCCGGAGAGTGATGGAGTAGTAAGTGATATTTGGCAGCTTATGCCCTTAAAGGGCAACAAATGATGTTATGCGTGGTGGGCATGTTGATGATGGCTTGTAAACACAAGCCTTTAAAATTTGACCAAGAAAAATGGTTGGTGGATCGGTTACCACCAAGACTTCTACAAGAAGCAGAATGGCCTTATGATTTTTTCGTTTTAAAAAGTCCCAATTAGGCTCTCCATACTCATCAAGTGGAGCACTATTATTATGTCCATGCTCATGCCCATTAGCATGGTATTCCAAGCAAAAGTGTAATTAGTTTGCAGAGAATTGAATACTATGAAAGCTATTGCAATGGTACCACATTTGACGTACTTTTTTTGCAAAACAATAGCAACAATTGGGTTGATGGGTTTTGCGCATTTCAATTCACTCGTTAGCAACATCTTTATCGCTTTTTCTTCAACCACAATAATTCCTAGGCTGCCACAACCCTTCAATAATGCTCTCAAAATCTTCAAATCAACATTCCTATGAATTTTATATAGCAACTCGACAGCCTCTAAAACCATTTGGGCTTGTCTTAGAAGGTCAACTATGCACCCATAATGTTGTATTGGACGCTCAGTTCCATCATCAAAACACATGAAGCTGAATATGCGCTGACGAAAATCAAGTATGAAGAGCATGAGAGCAAGCAAATAAAACACTAGCAAATGTCTATCATTTGTTATCACTTTACCTTTCACGAAGTTGTAAAAGAAGTCAAAGGCTTCTTCTGCAGCCATGAACCCATACCATTGTAGCTTATCATCAAGATTGAAAGAAATTGGGTGAGGAATCCAAGCATTTTTATCAAATCCATGACGGATGAAATGGTGTCCTAAATGTTTAGCTTCTAAATATCCAAATGATGATGTGTTCATTTTCACAAGCAATGTAAGTACTTCTTTCCCGTATAGTACTGGTTTGAATAAATGAGTAAGAAGTTGTAGGCCTTGATCTAATGGTGCAGAATAATCTGAACAACCCAAAACATTGCTGAAAGTAACAACACTTTGGATATTAATTGGAAAGACAGATTTAAGTCTAGCATCTGCAGAAATCTTAACATGGCTCTTCAATACTTCATGAGCGTCGTTATGGCCAAAAGTAGGCGATTTGTCCCTCAATAATGTAGATAAAGAGCTTTCTCCAAGTCTTGGTTCCAAGCTGAACTTTTCTACAAATGGTATAATGAGAGCAGTAAACAAGAGATTGGGATGAGTCAATGGAAAGAAAGATAAAATGCAACGAGCAGCCATCAAAAACATCCATGAAAACTGCTTGGTAGTGGACGCTAATTTAGTTTTCCACTTATGCCACATCGAGACCTGCACTGCTAGTGGAGTTACTACCCAACCCGTATCTATCCATTGAAATAGCTTGGTTGATGTATCGTTAGTCTTGTGGAAAGTGAAAGGCCTTCGTGTACTACCAGATTGGCAACAAGCAATTAATAGCAGCATAGGTTACGATATATACAACTAAGTTCCTTATAAAAAAATCACTAGCAAGTTTGATAACCATAACAATGCTAGGAATATGACCTAAAGTAAGGATATCATTCACAATATGATTCGAACAGGAAACAAAAATGGTAGGCTCTGTAACAATAAACGGAAAGGGCACATTGAAACTTGATGCCAAAACCACGTTCAATTTAGGAGCCAATAAGGTAGGACTATCAAACCCATGGTTAAACCGGCCATGTTGCACATGACATTGAGCTAAATAGATGGTCTCAAGTGACGTAACAGGGGCAAAAATCAGACCAATAGAGATAGCATCAACCTGATTGCCATGGTTTTGCGACTGGGGATGGTTTGCACTGAAGCTCAACAGTCCCCGTAATAGCCGCGAACTCCTGATAACCGAATCGTTTCACAAGGGAAAAGGAAAATTCATACCAGCCGGTTAATTGTAGAGTTTTGTGCATCTAATTGAGCCAGGATGTTGCCTCTTCATCAAAACAAAAAGAATTATATGAAAAATGATCAGTGTCAAGAACGACATGATAATCAAAATACCAAGCGGCCTTAGTAATCCATTTTTATGGATTATCAGTAGAACATTGAGGTAAATACACTGATTTGAGAGATAAGTAACAACTTCATTCTTCGATTCGATTGAACCAGAATTCAGAGGAACAGTCAGGAGCCCTAGATCAGAATCATCACTCGGATAACAAGTGAATCGCCTCTCATCGCACAATGGAAGGGCATCATCGGTAAAATCTTTCAGTTGAAGAAGTAGCGTTGGTTGTTTATCTAGGTTTTCAGATATTCGCTTTAGATTATGCTGCATTTGATCATTAAGCACAAGAAGGGCTTTGAGATTATCAATTGGGTTATTAAGTAATGTTTCGTCCGCCATTGATGCAGACGAATCAATGAAAGCACCAATGTTGTGAACCAATATTGACATTATAGCAATTGGAAACAAATTAGGAACAAGGTGGTATGAGTACATTACAAGGATTTGATAACCTAAACAAAAGAGGGTGTGAAATCAAGGGAGATGGGGAAGGAGCACACTTCTTAACCTAGCTTTCCTTTACGTTGTTATTTTATACATGGATTTGGTGGATCAATATATTTTGAGTTGGGTTGTCTACTTGGGCTTATATCAAGTGGGCTATTCATAACAAAAACTAGAAGTCCTTAATTTGTTACATTAATTAATGTTGAGATTCCATAACCAAGATAACATTTACCCGAAGTGTACATTTACCATAAACGTATGTACCAATTAAATGAATTAAATGGCTAAGAGTATAGTAGGACATAACAAATGTATTCATTTCATAAGAAATCGATCTTTACAAAATACAAGGATGTACAAATACTAGTGGTCTACGTAATTACAGGAGATGAAGAAGGAAATTAACATAGAAACTATAACAACCTCTTGACTAAAATATTCTTCTAAAATAATCTAATTAATTCAATTATTAAAAATAGAAACTAATTAATTTGATGATGCCTCCGTATTGATATGCCCCCGCAAGATGGAGGTTCCATCGGAAACTCCAATCTAGGATCTTAGTTTCAAAAATGGAGCACGAGACAATGGCTTTGTAAGAACATCCGCTAATTGATCTGTTTAGTTGATATGTAGAACTCGTAGAGTACCGGCTGCAACTTTTTCAAGAATGAAATGATAATCCAAGGCCACATGTTTCATACGCGAATGGTAGATGGGATTAGCACACAAATATGTTGCACCGGTGTTATCACAGTAGAGCCGAGGTGTTGCATGGGAAGAGATACCAAGTTCTTTGAGTAAATTTTCAACCCAAGCTAACTCGCCAGCCGCGTTTGCAAGGGCTTTGTATTCCGCTTCAGTAGACGACCGAGAAACAGATTTCTGTCGTGTGGATTTCCAAGAGATGATATTAGCGCCTAGATAGAGAATGTAGGCTGTGGTAGAGCGACCGGCCGTGGAGACCCCTCCCCAATCGAAGTCAGAAAACGCAGTAAGCTCAAGGGCAGATTTCTTGTTCAAGAACAACCCATGATAAATTGTACGTTTGAGATAACGAAGTAATCGTTTAAGTGCTTGCCAGTGTGTTTCTGACGGTTGATGCATGAGTTGCGACAATTTGTTAACAGCAAATGAAATATCTGCTCGTGTGAACGCAAGGTACTGGAGAGAGCCCACCAGTTTACGATAAGGTGTTGGGTCAACCTTTGGAGTACCGTTTTCAAGAGTAAGAACTTGAGATGAACACAGTGGTGTGAGCACATGTTTAGCGCCATCCATGTGATACATTGTTAACAAATCATGAATATGCCTATATTGAGATAAAAATAATCCATTGACAGTTGGTTTTAGCTCCACTCCAAGAAAATGACTTGGATAACCCAAGTCTTTAATCGAGAATCGAGAGGCTATATTATTAGTAAACTTGTCAATGAACTGATTGTTGTTGCTTGTTAAAAATTATATCGTCAACGTAAACCATAAAATAGCATATGACACCATTTTTATTGTATATAAATAAAGAGGCATCGGCAAGAGACTTGGTGAAACCTGATTGAAGCAAAAAAGAGGTTAAAGCCATATACCAAGCTCGTGGTGCTTGTTTAAGACCATAAAGAGATCTCCTTAATTTGCAAACGTGATTTGGAAACTGCGGATGAACGTAACCGGGTGGTTGTACCATGTAAACCTCCTCTTGCAAATTGCCGTGCAGAAACACATTATTTGCATCTAGTTGACGGAGTGACCAGCCACGAGACAAGGCAATAGAAAGTACCGTACGAATAGTGACAGGTTTGGTAACGGGACTGAACGTGTCAAAGTAATCCTTACCGTATTCTTGAAGGAAGCCTTTCGCAACAAGTCGAGCCTTGTATTTGTCAATTGTACCATCAGAATGTTGTTTTATACGAAAGACCCACTTTCACCCAATGGTTCTCGAAGTCGGTGCAACAAGTTCCCATGTGTTGTTGCGAAGCAAGGCATTATACTCGTCATCCATAGCCTTGCGCCAAAGAGGATCTTTAGATGCTTGAAGGTAAGTGGTAGGTTCAATAGCATGAGGTATAGGGTGAACTGTGGTTGAATTGACAAAGTGAGAATTGTAATACTTGGGATTTTGTTTTCTCTCTCTAGGAGGTAAGGTGAAAGATGTCGTTTGAGATTGTACAGGTGGCGACAGGTTCATGGCACCAACTGATGAGCTTGAGGAAGAAGAATTTTTGTCATTGGTGATAGGAGAGGATGAGGAAGATGTATGTTGCGATGGATTAGTAGGGTGAGGGGTAGAAGATTCTTTGGAAGATGATGAGGATAATGGAGAGGAATTTTCAAAAAAAGAGACAGAAGGTGAAGAAGGATTTGCATGGGAGGTAGATGTGGATGGAATATTTAAAGAAAAATGTGGCATTGGAATTGATGTTGGAGGTGGAGTTGGATTTGTAGCATGCAAAGTTGATGGAGGAGCATGAAAGGTAGTGTAAAACTCATCTACTGTTGGAAGTGAGATGGATTTGGACAAGGTTTGTTTGGAAGGAAAATTATCCTCAACAAACGTGACATGTCGGGAATGGTAAAGTCGTTGTGTTTGTGGATCAACACATTTGTAGGCCGACTTGGAAGAGGAGTAGCCTAAGAAAATGCACGGTTGAGACCGAGGTTGAAGGTTAGATGTAATATAAGGTTTGAGCCATGGATAACACAAGCAACCAAAAGTTTTTAATTTGTTGTAGTTCGGAGAAGCACGGTAGAGCATTTAGTAAGGAGACTTAGAATTAAGGATTGGTGTAGGAAGCCGATTTATAAGATAAACAACTGTTTGAAATGCATGAGACCAATAGGAAAGAGGTAAGCCAGCATAGTGTAATAGAGCAAGACCGGTTTCAACTATGTGTTGATGACGACGTTCCGCAATCCCATTTTGTTCAGGGGTATGTGGGGGAGTAGTATAATGAGAGATTCCATTTGACTGAAGAAACGAAATAAGACCAATATACTCACCACCATTATCGGTGAAAAGTGATATAATGGGAGTTTGAAAAAACTTCTCTACTAGTAGCTTGAATTGTGGAAAAATTTTTGACACATCAGATTTGAATTTAATAGGGTACAACCACACATATTTAGAATAATAATCCACAAACACAACATAATACTTGAATCCGTCAATTGATTGTTGAACTGGTCCCCAAACATCTGAATAAAGTAGTTGTAATGGTTTACTAGCAACAAACGAGTTTTGTCCAAAAGGCAATTTGTGGCATTTATTAATCGCACATGATTGACAATGTAAAGTAGAGTTTGACAAAGATTTACAATGAAGACCAAGGTCATTACAAAGAAGTTTAAAAATACGAAAACATGGATGCCCAAGTCTATGATGCCATTGGATTGGTGAGACTGATGTAGTAGCATTAATTTGAGGAAGTGAGGTCAAGCGATTTAGGTAGTAAACATCATGGATGTTCTCCCCTCACATGGTGGGCACCCCCGTGTTGAGATCCTTCACAAAAAAATGAAAAGGAAAGAATTCAACGGAAACGTGATTAGTACGACATAGCTTAGCAACTGAAATTAAATTATTACGCATATTTGGAACACAAAGAATGTCAGGTAGGTTTAATGGTTTGAATTTTGTAGAAAATTGTGTTGAACCAATATGAGAAATAGAGAGACCCGTACCATCTCCAAGAACAATTTCATCAGGACCCCCATAGTCGGAAACAGTTGACAGGGTGGCTGGACACGAAGTGAGATGATGAGAAGCTCCGCTGTCCATCATCCACGTTTGAGATCCAGGAGCAGAAGTGACGGCGTTAGCAACCGGAGTGGCAGAATTATCATTGAAAGAGATGTGGTTATCTTTCAGGAACTTAACAAGTTTCCGACAATCACTAGTATCATGACCGGGAATATTGCAGAAATTGCAAAAGAGATTCATGCGGTTGCTTGATAAAATTGGTTGACTCCAATTGAACCGAGAGTGCCTTTGAGAAAAGGTTGTTGAATGATGCCGTGTAAACCGGCTTTGTGGTTCAAAGCGAGAGATTGGTCGGCCCTGTTGTCGTTGGGTGACATTAGCAGTAGCAATGAGAGGGGTACTTGATGCAACTTCTTTCAAGGATCTTTCAAAATCAACAAGCTTATCGAAGAGTTCCGGGTATGTGACTGGTTGTTCGCGAACCTTAAGCGCCGCAGTGATGTTGTTGTATTCGTCACCAAGCTGATTGATGATGTGGACTAGGAGATCTTCTTCATCAATTGGACTTTGAACAAGAGCCAATTCATCGGCGATGGACTGCATCTCATTCAAAAATTCAGAGATGGGTCGATTCCCTTTAGGATTTTTTGCAAGTTTAGATTTCAAAGATATGATTCTTGAACGTGACTTGCTTGCAAAACTGGAGGTTAATCGATCCCACGCTTCTTTGGCAGTGGCGGTTGAATTTCATCGGGACAAGAGCTGAGAATAGCACTAAATATAAATGGTCTTGTCGAAACCAAGTTGTGTAGTCAGAATTGAGTCGGACAATATCCTTCTCACTGATGGTTTTTGGCGGAGCAGTGGTAACACCGGTGACAAAATCATCGAGCCCCAAGCCTATGAGGGTCGACTGCACGTGTCGTCGCCAAACAGGAAAATTCTGAGAGGTTAGTTTGATATTAAAGTGTGTAGATGCTGTGATGGGAATTAATGTTGTAGAAGAGGCCATTGATGCAACAGAGATCGTAAAAGAGAAAAAAATGGAGGATCGTTGCTATACTCGTTTGAGTGTTGTGGCTCTGATACCATAACAAATGTATTCATTTCATAAGAAATCGATCTTTACAAAATACAAGGATGTACAAATACTAGTGGTCTACGTAATTACAGGAGATGAAGAAGGAAATTAATATAGAAACTATAACAACCTCTTGACTAAAATATTCTTCTAAAATAATCTAATTAATTCAATTATTAAAAATAGAAACTAATTAATTTGATGATGCCTCCGTATTGATAGGACAAGATTAAATAAAAAAAGTTTATTTTGCCTAATAAAACTAAAGATACTTTTTAAAACCTCAAAAACTGACCCGAATGAACTCTAATTCAACTCATTTCGATAACATTAGAACCGTCTTATCGAACTCTACTGTATATAACTTTTAGGTTTAGCTTTAACAACTAGCTTTAGAGTTTAGGTTTTATAGCTTGTTTTTTAACTTCTTAGTTTGATCTTTTGGTTTAAAGTTTATTTTTAAAGTTTTGGTTTTAGTATTAAAGGTTTATTGTCTATAGTTTAAGGTTTGGGGGTTCAACAACCAGTTTCAATAATGCAAAAATTAGTTTAATCAAAGTTTGTTTGGATCGGTTTTCAAGTTTTTGAAAATCATTTTAGCTTTCTTAGATAAAATGGATTTTTTAGTATAACATTCCCTGAAGATACTCTTCAAAAGGTTAAACGATCAAGTGTTGTGATAAACTTTGACGTAGACTTGAAACAAGTTTATAATGTAAGCTATTCGTTCTAAAAAAAATATAAACATTTTATTTATTACAATTAAAAGTAATTTGTACAAATGCTTATACGTTTTTTAGCATTTTTTTATAACTAGAAATTTAGCACGCGTTTTGTGTTGGGTTATACATGGAAGCTATTTGAAAGAAATTAACATGTCCGATAATGCAGCAAGTAAACAATCTTTGTTAAGCGTGTTGCGTCAATAAAATTAACATAGTTACATACGCAAAAGAAAACACATGTGATAATACGAAGAATAGAAAATTTATAAGAACCCATAAAATTCATTCGATCGTATTACACTGACTTACAGCATTGGAAACAGTAGCATTATTTTCATAGGTCAGTGGTAGGACTTACAGGAATTTGCTGTTCCTTGAAAACATTAAGAACCCTAAAATTTCATATGTGGCAGCGCACATCGACTTGTGTTTAGCACCAGCAGAGGACCGAGATCCAGTTTCTGGCTTTAGTTTTTTTAGAAAACGAGTGACGGCCCTAAGAAGATTTAGTTACCAGTGACAGAACTTATGTTATCAAGACATTTAACTTAGTTAGAGTCATAGTATGTTTGAACATGGTCGGCTCAATCATTTTAAGAATCGTAAATAGAATAAAAATTTGATGGTCTTTACTACAAACCCTACGTGCATATTAGAAATAATTGGCTTTTATTTAAGTATTTCTTGTATTCTTATTCCTTTCGGATCTCACAAACTAAAAAACCCATAGGCCTAAAAACCCAACCATATATAATTTTTTTTTGAACATTCAGGCTCTATATTTTGAGGACCTTATGGCTTAAACCTTTGCTTGAATTGCTTAACACATTGAGCTGGAACTGGGCTCGAACATCAAAACTCGAGCCTCTTTTAGTAAATATCCTTTATCCTTGGGCTCTTCAAATATCAAAGGAAAGGAAGAGCTAGCTATAAATGATAATATATTTTGTTAAAATTTAGAATTAAGGGAGTTCAGAAGATCGTTTAAAAACTTTCAATCAAGTGTTTATTATCTTAAAAAAAGTTTCATAAAAATTAAAATATGTAGAAATAAAGTTATTTCTTTTGATCAAAGTTTCACAATTTACATATATATAGTAAACTTAAATGAAATGATTGGTTAAAGTAATTCAAATCTTTGCATAAAAGATTAAGCATTTCTTATTGCGTTAATCGAATAACTATATATTATTAGTTTGGAACCCATATTAAAATAATCTAAATGTGTAGGTTTTTCTTGTTTTTTAATTAATGTAATTAATGTAGGGCCCAATTACATTAATAAAACATGAAAAAAACATAAACCTTTAGATTTACTTTAATGTGAGCCTCAAATGAATAAGATGTAGTTATTTGATTAATCCAATAAACATGAGTTAACAAACGAACCACATCATATATATTATATATAATTTGAAAACCCCTCCTTAATGTGAAAACTATGAAAAACATGTAAAAAAATTTTTTTTTTTTTTTACAGGTTTGTTACATTATTTGATACATTTTTATAAAAAAAATTAAAAAAACGCCGATTAGTTGTTTTTAATTTTTTTTTTGTAAAACCATGTAAAACATATGTAACATCTGGGCGCAGTGTTACATATGTTTTACGTGGGTTTATAAAATATTTTTTTAAAAAGTATTTACTCGGCACTTTTTTTATTTTTTTTTTTAAAAAGTGCCAATTACAAACCTGTAAAAAGTTCAAAAAAAACATTTTTTTACTTGATTTTTACATGGTTTCATGGTTTTCACATGAATGAGGGGTTTTCATTTTATCTATTCCCTACACACACACACACACACATATATATATATATATGAGAAATATCAAATAATAACCCTTCTTAATTGTGGTAACTCAAATAACTTTCACAAGACCAATCCAAATCTTTGGTTTTTTTATTATCTTTATTATACATGTACAAAACTATGTTTTTTTATTTGTAGCGTACGCGAAATTGCACTAGTGTAAAGTTTTGACATTTATTAATAACATCTAAAATTTGTCAAAACTTTACACTATTGCAATTTCGCGTACGCTCGTGAATTACCTCATACAAATAAAAGAACATAGTCTTGTAAATGTATAATAAAGGTCATGAAAAAACCAAAGATTTGGATTGATCTTGTGAAAGTTATTTGAGTTACCGCAATTAAATAGGGTTAACAATGTAACAGTCCCTTATATCTAAATGTGTAGGTTTTTCTTCTTTTTAAATTAATGTAAGACTCATTTACATTAATAGAAAAATAAGAAGAAACCTACACCTTTATCTTTACTTTAATGTGGGTTCAAAAGTAATATGATGTAGTTATTTGGTTAACAAACTAAACATGGGTTAACAAAGGAACCATCCCATATATATATATATATATATATATATATATATATATATATATATATATATATATATATATATATATATATAGGGGAAGGTTCCATTGTTAACCCTCCCTTATAGCGTTAACCGCTTAACCCTAGCGTTTTTTGCCCGAATCTTAAATTTTTTTTTTCATGGTTTTTATTTTGCAAAAATAGGGGGGGTTTCTTTTTGTGTTTTTGCTAATTCATCACCGTTTAGAAGTTATTGTAAGTGTAAGTTACTTACACTTACTTACATTTACTGCATCAGATACGGTTTTGTAAGTAAGTGTAAGTAACTTACACTTACAATAACTTCTAAACGGTGATGAATTAGCAAAAACAAAAAAGAAACCCCCCCTATTTTTGCAAAATAAAAACCATGAAAAAAAAATTTTAAGATTCGGGCAAAAACGCTAGGGTTAAGCGGTTAACGCTATAAGGGAGGGTTAACAATGGAACCTTCCCCTATATATATATATAATATATATATATATATATATATATATATATATATATATATATATACTAGTCGGGAACCCGCACGATGCAGCGGTGACAACCTATTTCCATGTTTATAAATAAATATGATAGTTGGCCACATTAATATACAAAGCTTTATAATGGTACAAATATAATAACAATCAACCTACAAGCAATAGTGCCAAAGAAACTAAAATATGCGTAATTTGGCTAGTAAATAAAATCAGATTGAATAAACAATAATAACAAACAAGATAAACCTTTGTGTCAGACACCAATATGTGAGTAAAATCTCATATATAATGGTCTACCCTCGAGATCTTATCGAACTCTCATAATGTAATTCCTTAAACTTGTACAAATATACTTGACAGCAACAAATAAATATAAGGTTTAATTTCTTGATTACAAACTAACAAATGAACATAATAAAAAAGATCAAGTATGTACTTGAAGTAATATGATACATCTCAGTAACACGTGTTTTTGCCTCCGCCTTTTTTCAAAAATACATTTTGCACTTCTAAACTCCTTACCTAAAAGAGGGACGTCCCCAACCAATTCAACAACATATATCAATTAAAATATAAGAATTATTATAAACAAGTTATTTTCATATAAGATTTGTCATATTTACAACGATAATTAAGTAATTATTCTTAACCTCTTGATGGTTAGGCTTGATGAGACTTTAAAATGGTTAATATAAGTTTAAATATGTTTCAAGATCCAAATATACACATCAGTTATTGAACCACATTTCACCTCTTTGACTTTGGTTGAATTGGTAAATCTAATAGAACCTCTTTGACTTTGGTTGCAATTAATAAAAGTAACTAATTGACCTTGAAGATAACTATAGACAAAAGTGAGGGTTGCTGAATAGGTTGGGTTGTCAGGTTGTGGGTTCAACCCAATCCGAACCTGAAAAATTTTACACCGACCGGAACCCAACCTAACCCGACAATCAGGTCAGACCAACCAACCCAAACCCGACTCGAATTTTTATGGACCAAAACCTGACATGTTTGACCTGAAATGTATATTTACTTTTCATATTTTACTTTAAAATGATAAATCATAATCAAAATATATTATATAATCAAAAAGTAGTAACCAAAATACATCATATTGTTAAATACATTAGTTTTCAAAATAAAATAAAAGCATTTTTCAATCAAAATATGTTATTTTTCAATCTTGTTCATAATCCATTTAAGTTTTTATCGTATTATGAATTAACGTCTTCAATGATATTATTTATTATTTTTGTGGGTAATACTATAATCAAAATATAAATATATTTGAATTCAACATTGAATACCATGATAACATTATAGATGTTTTTTTCCTAAATAAAACGGGTCGACCCGTCAACCTGATGGGTTGACCCGAACCTGACCCATTTATATAATCGGGTTGGCGGTTTCTACCTGAAATAGACCCGAACCTGTTTAGCCAAAACCCTAACCCAAAAAAATCGTGCTAGATTCGTGTCGTGTTCTTGGGTCATGTCGAAAATTTATGCCCATGGACAAAAGCAAGTAAAAAAGGTAACCAATAAATGCAATGATATGAACATGTTTATAACACATAACCAATTGTGTTTATAGGTAAGAATAATTCATGTAAATCATATTTAGGAGTACTTTAAGAATACACGTCAAAGAAAGACACGAAATACATTAAGAATAAGCATACGAAACCAGTCTATATATATACATTTATTAAGAAACTTTTAAAAAAATATGGTTGATGAAATTATGGGATTTACGTCATCTTTTAAAGAGAGCTAACAGAGAGTGTGTGTGTATTTATATATCTATGTATGTGTATATACATATGTATTTATATATATACACGCAAATAAAAGATTCTATTATTCCCTTTGTTATCAGTGGGCTACAATTTTAAAAACATCATTTATGATTGTTAAAAGCCTTTCGGAGCATTTCAAGCTTAAATCATTCGAACTAAATGTTATACTTGTGATGTTCTGCTATTATAAATTGTTGACCTTTGCAGGGTGCCAGACCTGTTGTGTCATGTCCTATGTCAAACGTGCTGTGTGGGCTGGAAAGGGGCGCCCATGCCCTGGATGTTGGACTGAGTGGCTTGGTTATTGGCCTTTGCGGCCTGGCAGGTGGCCCTTTTTGTGCTAGGTAAGGTCAGTGTACTCACATGTCTAGGTTGCCCCCTTTTTGGTATAGGTGGGGGATGTGTATTCACATCTACATACACAAAAACAGTTACAAATACCTGTATACAACCTACAATACTTGAATCTCTCTTAGAGTCACATAGAAAAAAAAACCAGTCTTGTATAAAATAAGCACACACATATATACACATAACATGAATTTCTCACATAAACATACACATACATACACATAACATGCATATATCACATAATGTGCAGTTCCAACATAAAATAATTTGAAGAGCTCTTTATTATGCATTTGTGAATGTGTTTAACTCTCATGCTATAACTAATAGCATGCAGGTCTAATTACTGCATAAATAAATCGAGAAACATGTTTTAAAATAAATATACTTGAATACAGATACATATACATCTATACATAAACATGACAAAGTACATAAACACATCTATATGCACAAGTACAGTTACAAATACCTGTATACAGCATGCAATACTCGAATCTTTCATAGAATCACCTAAAAAAACAAAAAAGACCAGCCTTGTATAAAATAAACACACAAAATTATTAGAAAACATGATCATTAACATGCAAAAATAATCCAAAAATACTTACCATGGAAATACATATCATACCATTCGATCTAGGAGTTTACAAACTAAACATGGTAATTAAAATGCATAAATGATACTGAACTGTAGCAACATAACACGAAGCTGGTTGTTCGAATGGTGAGGAAGCAATTTAGGAAACATATGCATGAAACAGACCCATGAAAGATGAGTAAGATGGTGTTTCATTGTTGTTTTTGTTTTAAACTATATATAAATTTTAAAAGTAATTGCCATATCTTTCATAACTCAACTACGAAAAATATGCACACATGTGTAATTCCTTTTAAGATGCTACTCTTGTAAAATTTCTTAATATAGAACTTCAAAATTAATTCAAGACGGTTGATTAAGTTGTAAAAGCTGCATACATACACACACAAATCTTTACTCATTACTTTCATAAAATTGGATAAAATTTTCAAACAATGTTGAAAACAACGTTGTAGTTGGTTGAACCAGATACCTTTAGACTTTAGTACAATCCAATATGATGCGAATCCGCTTGTGTAGCGAGTTTGATCACAAACTTTGTAGTCTCTTTCTTTCTTGTATGGAACAAATAACAAAATGTTCAGTTCATAAACTTTTCAAACAGTTCAACAAGACCTGCAATATCTACCCATTTATCTTGCTATGAAACAAGATTGATCATTTTTGACCCGTATTGTGTTAAGGTGTTACCCATCTCACCCATTCAATTTCATATTGCTACCCATTTCAACCCAAAGTATACTAATCGTTTACCCATATCTACTATTTATCTTGCTATGAAACAAGATTGACAAGTCTACTTTTAATTATTGTACATATGAAATAAGCAATTATTATTTGATATATGTAGGGTTGAGACCTTGCACGTTAAGAAAAGTTTTTAAATGGCCCACCTGATGTTGTTTGAATGCAATTCCGGAGTGCCAAGATGAAGACAATCTCCATTTTTTTTATTCAGAAAAAAACACATCTATAGCATGAAAGATGGGCACAAAAAACTTGCTAATATCATATCACCTCATATGCATGTATCAATTATGTTTCAAAGTTATTGACAATATTTTTTTTACATGAACTATGACTAAGAATCAAACTCAAGTCTTCACCATCAACAGTAGAGGAGAAGGCAACCGAATATTTCAAGCCCTAAACCACTAAAAAAACAAATTCAAGCATTTAAACAATAATCTATGATATAAAGTTTTTAATTTACACACAAAAACATATATAATGAAATGGAAATCAGATCAATTCTTTTTCCTGCAATCAATAGAGATACACGACTCATTTTGTGTTTCAGATGAAGTAGAAGAAAGGAAAGAACACAATTGTGGGGCAGAAAAAAGAGGCAGATTGATTTGTGAGAAACCATGGCATACAATCAACAACCGTACCTGAAATCGCCGCTAGAACCCCATCATCTGAACGCCATATATGCTCAACCTGGAGAAAGCAAGAGAAGAAACAAAATATTAGGCACAGACATCGGACTTTGACCTAGAGTTCTTAAGGTCCGTTGATGTAACCCTAATTGCCAGAATTTGCGTACCTTGATGGAGTAAGGAGAATGACTTAGAAGGTAATTGACCTGCGTGAGGATGATCGAAGGTATGTTGTCAACCACCATGTTTTGTGATGTTGCTCTCCATGGAAATTCACCAATCAAATTCAAGAGTGCCTCAGCTAGATTGGGACGGGTTTCACATCTGTTTGTGAGTTAAATTTGAAGGTTAGAGCTTGCTTTAAAAGTTGTGCCATCCGCCGCCGTAGCACCATCGCCCATTTGGCGGACCCGGCTGCCTCCTCCCTTTCTCTCACATTTACACAATTGAGATAGAGATATTTGAAATACATCGGGTTACAAATGAGGAATCTGAGATAATTCAAGCAGTTTTCAGTTGTACATTACCCTTTGAGGGTGTACATCTCTTAATTTTGGGGTGTTAACGACGAATAAGGCAAAGATAGTTGAGAGAGTTAGAAAAGCAAGTAACCAGCTAACTATTCAACATATGGTAAGCACATGAGGCTTAAAGGATGGATGCATTAAATTGTTGTAACTAAAGCTCTCCTATTTGTACATTTCTTAAATTTAAGACAATCCATCATTCTCTCTCTAATATATATTATATATAGTAGTAATAATAAGATGGGAAAGGAGTGAATGTTAACCCATGGTAATTGAGGTAACTTATAAACCCAATTTGATTGGTTGTCTAATTTAATTAATTTGAAATGTGTGGTCCATATTAAATCTGGGAAAAATGAGTGGTTGAGATTTCTTGAAGGGTATTTTGGAGATTTGTGAGGTGTACTTGATTTGATTTTTAAAATAAAAGTTTACCCCCCATTTTTTTAAACATTCATAACTTTTATATACATTATTATTTTTTTAAAAAAATTACACCATTAAATTTGTCACATTTTTATCTTTAATTCAAGTATAGTTTTGTCAAAAAATTTTAAAGTTTTCGAAATTACACTGATGTAACGAGCTGAATTTTTCAAAGTGTTCGTAATTACACTGATGTAACGAGCTGAATTTTTCAAAGTGTTCGTAATTACACTGATGTAACGAGCTGAATTTTTTCAAAGTGTTCCTAATTACACTGATGTAACAAGCTGAATTTTTTCAAAATGTTCATAATTACATTGATGTAACGAGTCGTTACACTGATGTAACGAGCTGTAACTTATTATTTATTTTACGTTACAATTATCTAACTTTCTATCTTATTTGATATAAATTTATCTAATTAACTAAATTTTATAATAAAAAATAAGTTTGTAATATATATTTAAGATGAGAGAAAAAAAATTTGATGGAAAATTTTTGAAAAAAAAAAAAAAATTATTGTACTTATGTTTTTTACGTTAGTGTAACTACGAGCGCCCCGAAAAAAATTTGGCATGACTATAATGAAATTAACGAGAAAAATATGACGAGTTTAATGGTGTAATTTTTATAAAAAAATAACATAGTATAAAAAAGTTATAAGTGTATAAAAATCAAGGGGGGGAACTTTAATTTAAAAATAGGAAAATAGATGGTTTATTAAGAGTGTGACACTTGTCACTCTTATATTAAATCTGATTTTTGTAATTTAGACAAATGACCATAATGCCCTTTTGTATTAAAATTAATTAGTGACACATGTCACCATTAGATTTAATCTTGGAAATTTGAACCATTGGATTTGAGTTATTGAGTTTTCTCAATTAGAAAGGGTTATTATATGATCCCTTCCCATAATAAGATATATATATATATATATATATATATATATAGGGGATGGAATTTTTGATAACTCTTATCTTTTACTACAACTACATAACCATCATCCAATGGTTACTTTAAAAAGGTAAGTGTATAGGATCGTGACACGTGTCAGATTCTTTTTTTTTTCTTTTTTTAATATAAAGGGCATTTTAGACATTTGTTTTTTAAATAAAGTTTACCCATTTTTTTTTAAACATTCATAACTTTTTTATACTATATTATTTTTTTAAAAAAATTGCACCATTATACTCGTCTCATTTTTCTCGTTAATTTCGTTATAGTCTCGACTAGTTTTTTTTTTAATTTTTTTGATGTCATGTATTTACATCATTGTAACGAGCTTAAAGATAGCAAATTAATTAGAAATTTTTTCTAACAATGGTAAATTACAGTAATGTAACAAAAAATGAAGTAATGTAAACAAAAATGAAGTAATTTACAATGACATAATTAACGGTGACGTAACACATTATTTTATTTTTTTTCTAACAATGATAATTACAATGATAAATTACAGTGATGTAATAGAACACATTATTTTGATTTTTTTCTCTCACAATGATAATTATAGTGATGTAATTTATCATCGTTCGAAAAAAATTTAAACTAATTTGTTGTCAATGTAAATTACATCACTGTAATTTAAACCAAATTCACCGAAAAAAACCGAAACCGAATTTTACGTCAATATAAATTACATCACGATAAATTACGTCAATGTAAATTACATCACTGTAATTTATCATTTTTAAAAAAATTTCAAATAAATTTGTTATATTTAAGTTCGTTACAATGATGTAAATATAGGGCATTTAAAAAAAGTAAAAAAAAATTAGTCGAGACTATAACGGAATTAAAGAGAAAAATGAGACGAATATAATGGTGCAATTTTTTTTAAAAAATAATATATTATAAAAAAGTTATTAATGTTTAAAAAATAGGGGGGGGAAACTTATAAGGGGTAAAATGACTATGATGCCCTTTTTAATATTTTAATGAAATGCTTATGTGTAAGTTTATGATTGGTTGAAATGGGTTATGTAGTTGTAGCAAAAAATGAGGGTTATTTTTTACACCTTGCCCTATATATATATATATGGAGGACAAGGTATAAAAAATAACCCTCATCTTTTGCTACAACTACATAACACATTTCAATCAATCATAAACTTACACATAAGTATTTCATTAAAATATTAAAAAGTGCATCATAGTCATTTTACCTTTATAAGTTTTTCCCCCCTCTTTTTTAAACATTAATAACTTTTTTATAATATATTATTTTTTAAAAAAAATTGCACCATTATATTCGTCTCATTTTTCTCTTTAATTCCGTTATAGTCTCGACTAATTTTTTTTACTTTTTTTAGATGTCTTATATTTACATTATTGTAACGAGCTTAAATATAACAAATTTATTTGAAATTTTTTTAAAAATGATAAATTATAGTGATGTAATTTACATTGACGTAATTTATCGTGATGTAGTTTACGTTGACGTAAAATTCGGTTTCGGTTTTTTTCGGTGAATTTGGTTTAAATTACAGTGATGTAATTTACATTGACAACAAATTAGTTTAAATTTTTTTCGAACAATGATAAATTACATCACTATAATTATCGTTGTTAGAGAAAAAAAATCAAAATAATGTGTTATATTATATCACTGTAATTTATCATTGTTAGAGAAAAAAATAAAATAATGTGCTATATTACATCACTGTAATTTATCATTGTTAGAAAAAATTCAAAATAATGTGTTATATTTATGTTCGTTACATCGATATAAATAATGGACAATGAAAAAAAAAATAAAAAAAAGTAGTCAACATTATAACGGGAAATAAAGAAAAATTTACATCACTGTAAATAATGTGTTACGTCACCGTTAATTATGTCATTGTAAATTACTTCATTTTTTTTACATTACTGTAATTTATCATTGATAGAAAAAATTTCTAATTAATTTGCTATCTTTAAGTTCGTTACAATGATGTAAATACATGACATCAAAAAAAAAAAAAAAAACTAGTCGAGACTATAACGAAACTAAAGAGAAAAATGAGACGAGTATAATGATGCAATTTTTTTAAAAAAATAATATAGTATAAAAAAGTTATAAATGTTTAAAAAAGGGGGTAAACTTTACTTAAATAACAAATGTTTTAAATGCCCTTTATATTAAAAAAAAGGGGAAAAAAGGAATCTGACACGTGGCGCGATCCTATACACTTACCTTTTAAAAGTAACCATTGGATGATGGTTAATGGGTTGTAACAAAAGATAAGGGTTATTAAAAATTTCATTCCCTATATAGGGATATGATCAAATGTTAACCCTCCCTTATAGCGTTAACCCGTTAACCCTGGCATTTTTTGCCCGAATCTTTGTGTTTTTTCTTTCATGATTTTTATCATACATAAATAGGGGGTTTCTTTTTTGTGTTTTTGCTAATTCATCACCGTTTAGAAATTAAATCAATTGTAAGTTTAAGTTACACTTACTTACACTTTGATTTAATTTCTAAATGGTGATGAATTAGCAAAAACACAAAAAAGAAACCCTCTATTTATGTATAATAAAAACCATGACAAAAAAAAAAACAAAGATTCGGGCAAAAAACGTCAAGGTTAACGGATTAACCCTATAAGGGAGGGTTAACAATAGAATCATCCCCTATATATATATATATGTAGGGCCTACTTACATTAATAAAAAATATATATATACTTTTAGATTTACTTTCATATAGGCTCCAAAGTAATAAGATGTACTTATTTAGTTAACGAAATAAATATGTGTTAACAAAGAAACCACACCCTATGTATATATATATAGAGGATGGTAGTATACATAACCTACTAAAAGTGAATTAACCCGTTAACCATCATCCAGTTGTTAATTTAAAATGTAAGTGCATATGATAGCGTCACTTGACATTTTCATTTTTTAATATAGGAGGGTATTTTAGACATTTTGTAACCACTCAAAAAGAAGGATTTAATATGGTGGTGACAAGTGTCACCATATAATATGTTTTAATAAATCTAATTTTTTTATATAAAGTTTATCCCCTCTTTTTTTAAACATTCATAACTTTTTTATACTATATTATTTTTTTAAAACAATTGCACCATTATACTCGTCTTATTAATCTCATTAATCTCATTATTTATGAACTTATTCTAATAGTACTTAGTGGAGTTAACGGATAAATGACTGAGTTTGTAACAATTGAAAACTTAAAGGACAGATTTTGACATTTTGAAACATAAATGATCAAAAGTGTAATTTACTCTTTTTTTTAATTATAAATGTGTTTCACAATCAGTAAAGTTGAAGATTGATCGATTTGAATCTAAAAACCTAAAAGAGTTGGGTTATTGGTAAATCGCTATGCTAATAACACAATTTTTTGTATTTTTTTAATGTTAAAAAAATATTTAAAATATATTTGTTACTAAAACTAATGTGTGTGTAATGTGATTAATTTAACTCGTGTATATACAAATGATATAGGTGTTATATAAACAGTGGTGTAAGAACATTATGAACATGTTATTCCGATTATGGTCCTATTTTGTTTTAAGAACATTAATCACTGTTCAGTTGGAAATGTTATTAATGTATTTCATGTCCTGTTTTGCAATTTTCATTAGTAGCTTTTATAAAACATTATCTAGCTTCTTGAAGATTTTTAAATTATTGGCCCTCATCTTATCTTAGTTCCTAATAAACTGTAGCCCACCAATTGCCTTTGATTATTATGATATTATTGGATATTGAAGTGAAATTTAACAGCTTCTTAGGATACTTATATGTAATGTAAAGTTATAAAAAAGGTTGCAATGATTCTTAAAATGCACAATAAATAGTAACGATAATAATTTTTGTTTGAAGAAAGCATAACTCCTTTCAAGCTTGTGCTAAAAGAGAAGAAGTGAGACTCATGAGTCATGACCTAGAGAGTATTTTTGATTTGTCACACAAACACATGTTTACTTTACATATATGACAAAAATTTGGATTTAATGCTTTGTTGTTGTCTATATTGATAGAACTAATGGGCCTGGTGTTAATCCATGCTTTGTTTTTTTTTTTTTCTAGCTGTCATTTAAAAACTAAAAATTAGAAATCATTTATATTTGCTAATTATAAATGAAATGCAGAAATGGTGAATCTTGGATACATGCATTTCATATGGGAGACGATAGACTTTGTTGAAGATGAACAATTCAAGGGAGCACAAGAGCACTACGTCAATGTACAAAATACAAACTTTTAATTTTCTTACTACTTGTAGTTTCTAACTATAGAACCAAATACAATTTTGCCTAAATAAAGATGCAGCACTTGGAGTAATCAAGGAGGTATTGGCTATAAAATCTTTTTGGTTTAATTATGCATTTTAGAGGTGGGTGATGGGTCTATTGTCGGCAAGTTGAAACAAACTTGATTGTGTTAAAGAAATACTTTTTTCTTTCATGTTTCACTTTTGTGAAATACGAACCTCACTGACCTTAATGTCTAGATATCAAGTAAACCATTTTTTGTTTGCTCATCTTTGTATAAACGTTTCAATTAAAATTTTTGGTTTCAATAATCCTTTATAGTTAATATGTTTATGCATGAGATTTTATTCATATTGACAAAGAATTATATGGTATGTGTTTGCGTTAGGCATCTTTGTAATGAGTAGGGTAATATGCATTTGGGTGCTTTAAACATGTTCATGTGTATATGCATTGGAACAGCTAAACAAAGTATTCTATTATGGCAAATTCATAAAATCATCATGTTCTCTAATTTCAAATTATTTTTTATATTTAAAGTAAGTTTTTATTTAACATCTTATTGTAATATAGTACCAACAAAATGGCAAGTGTAATTCCTTAACATCTTTTTTATATTCTTTGCCACCGACTTTGATTTAATCAAACTTTGTGTAACACTGTAACATCATTAGTTTTATATACAAGTATGAAAAATGAAAAAGTTGTTGGCTAGCTTTCATTATCGTAACATTTTTGAATTTGTATAAAGGATGACAAGTTTCACCCATTATAATTCATGTTCATTTTAACTTTTTTTTATTTTTATTAATTAGTTTGTATCTGTGCAAGTTTTTAGAAGTTTTTTTTGGTATTTTTATTATTTAGAGGTGATTGCTTGAATGAATCGACACTAAGTGATGAAGTAAAAAACCGTTAGTATCTGTATAACCTAGAAAGCAGGATGATATTCTACATGTGTAGTTTTTCCAAAAGAAAATGTGTAATTATTCATGGAGGCTTGATCATGTGAGATCTATTTTCTTTAAAGAGTATTTGTTTGTATCTCATAAAGGGTTTGTGGTATTTCTTTCCTTTCTTTACATCTAGCTTTTTTTTACAGGAAGCTTTTGATTTGTTTTACAAGATCAACTATACATAAATGTTATCATGTTGTATTTTACATGTATGATGTCTCATTTTTTTGTGCACGACTTACACATTTATTTATTGATATTTTTAATGTATTTTGTTAATTTGCATAGACGGAGAATGTCTAGGGATAGCACAACTGAGGTTTTGTTGACTAAAATTGGCCACAATTGTGTGGATTTTATTTTGTAATTGTACTAGACTTCGGATGTATCATTTCCTTAGCATGCAATAGAAGCAGAAATCATATCTGGTGGTAATATTGATATACGAACGTTTATTCTAAGAATCAATTTGATATCATGTGACAGAAGAATTCCATTAAAGTTTCAAAGTAGGCAATTTCTACTTTCAATCTATTTTGCAATGATTATAATTAAAAGTCAGGGTCAATTTTTTCACGAGTTGAATTATATTTGAAAGAATATGTTTTCACGCATTAACAATTGTACGCAACATTTTCAATAGTGAAAAAACTAAGATGGAGTTAAGTTATTAATATTTCGTAAACAAAGCAAATCTACAATTAAGATGTTTAATGTTGTATACAAGGAAATTTTTAGAGATTTCTAAATATTTTTTTACATTTATATGCAATTTATCTTTGTAATATATCGAATTTTTATTATCTTTTTTATATGATATGTAACAATATTTATGTTTTATGCAACATAATAAATTACATGTTTTTCATGGCTCTACCCGTGTTATACACGGGTTATAACCTAGTTACTTATAATAAGTTAAACCACCACTAAACCGGTTAAAACCGATTAAACCGAATTCAATCGAATATACCAATTAAAAACGAATAAATCAATTCAAATAAACCGAATTCAACCTTATATATTATAAAGAAAACAAATTTAAATCTGAATTCGCTTTAATCGGTTAACCAAACAAATTAAATTAAAAAAATGGACCTGATAACTGTATCGAAACCGAAATTTGGATACAATTAGGAACCAAACCAAAAACCGAATTTAGAATTCTGTTCATTTTTTTCGGTTACGAATACAATTCATTTTCTATATTAACAATTTTCAGTTTTATTTAACACCCCTAGTTTAATATTCGAATTCACTATGGTGTCTTTTTTCGACTCGTCCTGGGCACATTCAATTCTCAAGGCCGCCCCTAGCTAGCCCATTATAAAAAATTATACTTTTAATTTAAATAGCATATTAACATCATACTTAATGTTAGATTTGCGTAATCGAAATGCTTATGAGTTACTTATGAACGTCTCCTTATACGTTGTTTTGAATATATAAAAAAATAAAATAACGTAGTCAACAACTTTAAATGTATTGTATTTTCATTATGTCATTATATATAAAATTTAGTTTGATTGTCTTTTTTTTAATATGATCCGACCCGATCCGATCCGCCCCAATCCAACTTGAACACCAATGAACCTACAAAAGTTTCCGACCCCCATGAAAAAAATTTCTGGGTCCGCCACTATATATAAATATTAAAACTTGTGTAAAATTACATGTGTATTGCAGGTTAGTTAAAAGCAAACATAAAATATATTTAAATTACGTGTTATGCTTTCCAAATCTCATTTGTAAGTTCTTAGCAAGAGGTTCCCACGCATAACTAGTATTTTTTATACCCAAAATTTCATATCTATCTTCCCAAATTCCGGTATAAATTAAGGGTATGGTTATTTACACATCCATCTTTTTTAATTTAACATTCCACTGATATTATACGTCGCCTATATAAGACGTATAACCCCTCCTACACGCTCTTTTGGCGATGATAGGTCTCGGATACGCCTTGTATAGGACCTATACGACCCGTATAGGCCTATAAGAAGGGTATACAAGACCAATTATTAATACTGAGAAATCTAACAATTAATGATTGGTTCCTTATACGTCTCATAAAGGCTTATACGAGGAATATGTTTGGTTAACATTTGAAGGTTAGGTGTGTGTATAATAGAACCCTAAATTAAATGGTACCATAAATAAACAATAAAAACTTTTTTTTGAACGACGATGTTCTTACGTACCACATATGTTGTGTTAACCGGGTCCACCGAGAAGAGGTAAGACATACGCCATCTACATGCGCGTGAACCCTGTGAAATAGGTAAACCCTCGCCCCCAATTGGGATCAAACCCGAGATAAACCTCAAGCTAACCCTTCACCTGTTGTCCTTCAAACTTGTCCCCAATTAGGTTCGAACCCATGACCTCCACGACTGTACGTGCTCATCTCGTCCTCATGCACGAACCACAAGACCATGGCTTCGGTTTGGCCACATCACCAACATTGATAAAGGATAGTTAGGGTCGGCCGACCAGCCCCTGCCCAACTGCATTTTCGTTCAGTAGTGTAATTTTATGTGTTTTTTGTTCGAAAATTTAATACGTGTTGAGTTTGTCCTCAAATTTATGAGTTTGCTCCCTCGGCTCGTGTATATCGAGCCAAGCTCTGTCACTGGTCATCAACTTCTTACGTTAATTTTTTTGAAAGGTTTGTTAGGAACGGCGATAGTTGAGACGTGATTTCAACTGTTATCTCGGATTTGACGATCTAATTTGTATGCATGAGCCCTGCCTATGAGAAATCCTACAACTGAGTAAAACCTAGACCTCGCCTTTGCAAATAAGTCTCAACTCAAATTCGAACCTAAGAACTCTTATAAAGAAGTTAAGGGTAACCATTAAACTAGAGCCCTTGCTTTCTTACATTAGTTAACTAGGTTAGTAGCCAGTGTATTAGAAGAGATGAATAAAAATATATTATTAATTGATGGTTATCAATAAAAATTTAAACTATATAAGATAATTTTTTAATATAAAATATGATTAAATTTAATTTTATCGATTAAATAATAAATTAATTATATATTTCTTTTGAACACTAATTTTTTCAAAGTTTGTTTCTTTATATATTTTGTTTTGGAAAACTATTTTTAAAAATTATATAAGTTATAACAAATTGTTTTTTTTTAAAGAAAGTATGGTTATTTAATATTAATACATTTTTAATGTATTAAAAAAGTCTTATTTTTAATTTAAAAATGTGTAAAAAGTATATTTAATATCTAATATTAGTATTTAATATATGATATATTTAATAGAAGAGAGAGACGAGAAAAAACATATCAAGGTGCTCTAGAATTGTGTCAAATGTCCTTAGAAAATTTTATTTATTAATTAAATAAGATAAGATAAAATGTTGAGATTGAATGTTAAGATAAACGAAGATAATATTTACCCCAAGTGTATATTTACCATAAACGTATGTACCAATTAAATGGCTAAGAGTATGCTAGGACAAGATTAAATAAAAAGTGTATTTTGTCTAATAAATTAAAGAGAATTTTTCAAACCTTCGGAACTGATCCAAACAAACTCATATTGAACTCATTTCAATGACATTGGAACTGTCTCATCAAACTTTACAATATTAGATTTTAAGGATTTAGCTTAAACATCTACCTTTAAAGTTTAGGTTTTAGAATTTGATTTTTTAACTTTTAACCTTTATCTTTTGGTTTATAAATGTTTGTTTTTAAAATTTTGGTTTTAGTATTAGATGTTCATTGTCTATGGTTTAAGGTTCAACAAACCAGTTCCAACTTCCAATGATGCAAAAATTAGTTCATCGGATTTTGTTTGAGTCAGCTTTTAAGTTTTTAAAATCATTTTTAGCTTTTCTAGACAAATTTGATTTTTTAGGAGAACTTTCAGTATACTAATATCAAGATGTTACTCTTCAAAAGGTTAAACGATCAAGTGTTATGATAAACTTTGACGTAGACTTAAAAACAAGTTTATAATGTAAGCTGTTCGTTCTTAAAAAAATATAGAGATTTTATTTATTACAATTAAAGAGTGTGTACAAATGTTTATGCTTTATACGGTTCTTAGCATTTGTTTTATAACTAGAAATTTAGCTCGCGTTTTGCGTTGGGTTATACGTGGAAGCCATTTGAAAGAAATTAACATGTCTGATGAAGCACGTATACAATCTTTGTTACGCGTGTTTCGTATATAAAATTAACATAGTTAGATACATAAAAGAAGCACGTGTGATAATACGAAGAATAGAAAATCTATAAGAACCCCTAAAATTCTTTCGATCATATTACGCTCATTTACAGTAATGGAAATAGTAGCATTATTTCATAGATACGTCAATGGAGGACTTGCAGGAATTTGCGGCTCCTTAAAAATATTAAGAACCCATAAGACATCATACGTATTTCATGTATTCTTACTCTCTTAAGAGCTCACGAGCTAAAAAAGTCCGTAGGCCAAAACCCCAACCTTATGTAATTTTTTTTTAAAAAATTCAGGCCCAATATTTTATGGACCTTAAGTCTTTGCTTGAATTATTTGACCGGCTTACAAATTTATTCATGGAAAAAATAAAAGTGAGCTAGAACCATGTCCCAAGGAGTCTAGTCATAGACTACTGAAATACATTATTCGATTGATGACACCCATTTGTTTAGAAGTGCAACACAAACTTTGTATCTCTCTTATTGATCAAAGAGCTTTCACATGTCCGATACATTCGTTGAGAAAACCGGTATGCTTTGCGGATGCCTAAAGAAATTCTCAGGATCTACTCTGGCCTTGATCCGAATCAACCTCTTAAAATTCGCCCTCTTCCAATACCTCTCACCCCAAACACTTGCTTCTGTATAAGTATCACTTCCAACACCCAAATCAAGATCATTGTAGTTCAAATATGCCTCCCTCGGGTTCTTCGACACGTACGGCTCCAAAACCTTGTCAAAACTTCTCAACCACTCGATCCGTCTGAGCGAAAGAAGGGTTGTGTCTGACGTTTGATCTGCAAAATCAATACCCTTAAGCATCTGATACAATACCCCAACCCTATGAGGAAATGGGATCATTGTATCAGAGTACTCATTCATTTTTCCACCAAAAGTATACATAGTAATCGTCTCTGTCATGTCATTCTCAAACATCATTTTCCAAATCTTTCTAAGCCCACTTTTTGGGATCGGGGCTCGAACATAGTCTGATTTATTTTTGTTGTTCCAAGGCTTCACTATACCAGTTCGATTCGCGAGCATCGACGTTGGGGTCGTGCTTGTAAACGACGGCTCTCCTAACACGAGAGACGACTGGACCATGGTCATCTCCTCGCAAAACACGCGTGTAATGTTGAGCTCCGGGAAGCATTTGTCGAGCAAGGACAGGAGTGCATCCATCCTTCCAAGATAAAGCCCCTCGAACAACATCCGTATGGTTTTGGTGGTCGTGTTGCCGATCAACACGCTGTTTATTTGAACACTTATCATTAAATTGTGATCAATTCGTGGAGCTACGTATTGATATTTATGAAAAATATCCGTCCCGTTTTGTTCAAGCGTCACGTTTTTCCGAAAAACCGTAACGATCTCCGGCACCGGAACCAAACCCACCTTCCAAGCGAGAATAATTCCGAAACTGCTACCACCACCACCGCGTAATGCCCAAAACAAATCTTCACCCATCGACTTCCGGTCCAATATATTCCCGTTAACATCTATGAACCGAATATCCAGAGCGTGATCGGCAGCAAGCCCGTATTTCCTGACCAAATTCCCGTAACCACCACCGCTCAGGTAGCCACCAATACCCACGTTGTGACAAATGCCAGCCGGGAAATACAAGGTGTTGGTCTTCAGAGATATAGCATAGCAGAGCTCACCAAGCACCGCGCCCGATTGAACCCATGCGGTCCTGCTAGTGACATTCACGTCTATCTGTCGCATATTGACTAGATCAAGCATCACAAACGGTTCTTGGGCCGTATAAGAGAGCCCTTCGAAGTCGTGTCCACCTGACCGGATCCTGAGCTCGTAGCCGAGTTTCTTGGCGCAGAGGAGAATGGTTTGCACTTGGGTTTCATCGGTTGGAGTGGCGATGATGGATGGTCTAGGGGTGGTGGGTTGAATGAACTTGAGGTTGTTGACTCTAGCCTCCCACAAGGACTCGAAAGATGAGTTTGCTGGGGTGACGATGAGTTGGGAGATGGTGGTGCCATTGTTGGATTTGGATTGGATGCAGCTGTTGAAATCTTGAATACTGACATCGAAGATTGAGGAAGATGATCCACATGAAACAAAATGTAGAATAATTAAGATGAATACATAAGAAGAAGTTAGTTGATCAGTATTGTTCTTCATGTTTTGGTTAGTTTGATTTTTGGTTATTAATTAATAAGTTACTTTATTTATATAAAATGAAACTTTTCCATCCATTGAATCCCCATCTTATCTGTAAGTGGGAATTGGATATTTTGAAACTTATGGCCTGAAAAAAAAAAATTATGATAATGATTTTTATTGTTTGAAATTAAATATCTTACACAGCTACCCATGCACATGAGACATTTGATCCATTATATAAGTAGATATATTTACATTTTTCTTTTTATCAGTACGAGTCACATATACCAAATTATATCAAGTTTCACGGAAAAAAAGCGATAAACGAATGCAAACAATTAAGGACGACCTTTACTCATATTTGTTAATTTAATTAAATAAATAAAATTCGTTCATTTAATTAAAGTAGGTTCTTTCCAGTCACGCGTTGCGGCGATTAGTGGCAGGTAACTAACCTACTTTGCAAAGCAACTTGAGATTTCTTATTTAAACAATGAATAATAACATCATGGATTGAAGCATAAAGCAATTTTCATTTTCTTACATTAGTAATGAAGACAGTTATCATTTATATTTAAAATTGTTTTTTTACCATGGTTCAAATCCTTCTTCAAACTATGAAGACACAAAACATAAAGAAAATAAGACATAAAGCATAAAGAAAATGAAGATAAGAATACAAGTTCATTTTCTTACATCTATTTGAATCCTTTTGAAATCTTTTACAAACCATTTCTTGCATTAAGAGAATTAGCACTAGGGCTGTAAACGAACCGAACGTTCAGCGAACAGTTCGTGAACCGTTCAACGGGAAGTTCGTTTATGTTCGTTCGTTTAATAAACGAACGAACACGAACAAGAAATTTCGTTCGTTTAGTTAAAGGAACGAACATGAACAAATGTCGTGTTCGTTCATTTGTGTTCGTGAACGTTTGGTAACATGTTTGGTTACGTTCGTTTATGTTCGGTTAAGTTCATTTATATTTATTCATTAAATGTGTTGTTTATTTTTAATTTTTAGTTTAATACCATAATACTTAAAGTTATTTTTAGTTTAATACTATAATATCTTAATTTATATACTTATAAATGATTATCTCCATTGCTTGAGATTAAAAATGTTGATTTTTATTGTTTAAATAATATGTGTTCGTTAGCGTTCGTGAACCGTTCTGAACAAGCTAAATCATTAATGAACGAACACGAACAAGAATTTTCGTTCGGTAAGCGTTCGTAAACCGTTCGTGAACACGTTAAAAGTTAAACGAACGAACACGAACAATGGCTCGTTCGTGTTCGTTCGGTTCGTTTACAGCCCTAATTAGCACAATCATTTTCTTCATGGTCCAATAACAAGAATAGTTTCAACAAAATTTTGGTAAAAACCAAACTAACAGAAACATTTTACATTCCTATTTCATCTTGATTCATGGTTGCAGGATTACATAAACAAATTAGAATTTTCTTGTATCATGAGAACTTTTTGTAATTATCATAATAATCAAATTGTTTAGAAAGGATTCCCTTGATTATTGTAACACCCCGACCGATAGCGGAAACATCGGGGTGGCACGAAGTGTAGATTGTTCATAGCACAAGGTATAAAGTTGTAAATAGTTAAAACATTAAACTCAAACATTTATTACATTGTTTCAAATTCTCAAACCCTAACTGTTACATCTTTTCAATTCTAATACATTAAATACAAATTAAATGTAAGCTAATCCAAGCTTGTTAATATAGCTAACTTGTCATTTCCACCTGAAACATGTTTAAAATCAAGTGTCAACTACGAATAGTTGGTAAGTTTCATAGGTTTAAATACTCACACCAAAATATATTTACAAAAATGTTATAAATGATGTCATATGTGAACACAAAGCATAATGAACATAGTTAAAATGAATTAGCAAGTAAAGCAGATCATCAATGTTAACAAAATGATGTTTGACCAATGTTTAGCACTACAAACAATGCTCAAGCAAGTAAACTATCACCGCGGGCCTCCCCCGGAGGGTAAATCAAACATCGGTGGGATGGTCAGTCCAATAGATCTATCATAGTCACTAAAATGAATGTGATCAATACCTATCCTTAACTAAAGTTCACGAACTATAAAGTCATTAGCTAAGTTCACACGAAAATGTTTAGAAGTTGAAATAAGTTCAAAGATAGCATGTTTCACCCCAAAAGTTCAAAACAGATAAAAGAGGGGCTATGAAGACTCACCTTGTGATGAGTTTGATAACTTTGCAATAGAAATTCAAATAGTAGCTCAAGTTGTCCCAACAAGTTCAATATCAACCTAAATAGTCCATAATGTTAACATAACTATGTCATTATATGGATTTATCTAAGGTCTAATCGGATCTACGATTTCAATTTGTTTTGAATTGTTCTCTCTAAAAAGTCATTAAAATAGTAGTGAGGTTTACAAGTTTAAACTATTCATGTTGACATAAAACATAATTTAAAGGTTTTGAAATTAACTATTTTATGTCTAATCAAAATATTAAACCACTATTTTTATCCTTTAAATTTCAAACAATATTAAATACTTGCAAAGGAATTTATTAGATAATATGTCAAAGTATAAATTTATACAAACACAAGCAAAATAGTTAAATTTATGAATTATAAATATTAAAGCTTGTTTGGATGTTATAGAAAAATGCAACCATATATATTAAAAATATTTGTATAACACAAAGTTATAAAATATTTGCTTATGAGGCTTTTATTTATTTTTTTAATAAATGTTCGTTTTATAGCAAATTTTTCATTCCAATTTTATACAATCATTAATTAAATAATTTATAAAATTTTCAATAATTATTATTTGCTTAAAATCTATTAATCATTATTAAAACTGTTAAATAGATTTTAAGTATGTAAATTTGTTTAGTATATATATGTTATGTATATATTTTTGTATAAATGATAGGACTTTGATAAAAAGAATTTTTTTTGTTAAAAAAAAAAACAGAATTTAAAAAGGAGTTTTTAATTAGAAGTTATAAAAAAAAATTGACAAAAATGGCCCAAAACCTATAATTATTATTTGCCGTAACCTGGATGCATTCGAATTAGATTTATCATAATAGATGGTTCCCATATTCCAGTTCCCATTCATGTCACGAACGCTAGATCTTTAGGCTTCAAATTCGTGCGAGTATGAACCCGATCGACTGAAACATCATAGGGCTTTGGTTCGAAATTGAAAACCAAGTGTAAGGAGGTATATATTACTAACCTTTGTTTGCTGGTTGTTTGATTTCGATTGGAAGAAAAAGACGAGTGCCGAGGAGTTTTAGGCTTTTAATCACGATGAATCAAACTCTTGAGTTCGTTTTTTTGTTGTTGTGCAGAATGTTTCGTGAAGGATGGATGGTTATGTGTGCACGATTAATTTGTTTTATATATATGTTTACACCGTTTTGATTAACGCGTTTTTATTAGCATTTTTGGTAATGGTTTTGATTGATTTCGAGTTTAATTCGTTTAATTGAGAATTGGGGATGATTGATGCCTTTAAATCCTTACCTAAATTGAGTTAATCGAGCTGTCATCATATAAAAATAGCTAGAATTGATCTTGGGTCAAAGAGATGGGTCGTGGATGATCCATGTGAGACATGGGTGAGAAAGATGAGGAGTTTGGGCATATGGCAACTTTAGTCCCCCCTTGTTCTTTTTTTTTCTCTTATTATCAGCTTCTGTTTTTGACACTTTATACCCTTAAACTTTTATTTAACCATTTTAATTGTTATAATAATTTTGTATAACTTGTTTAAATTTTTATAAACTACTACAAATAAAGTATTCACCTATTTATGAATATTTTATCATTGTTTCAAAATTATATTAAAATTATGTAATTAAAACTAAAGTATTTATTTATACATAATAAAAAAATTCTTTTATCATTCATTTGTTTAATTTATTTACAAATAAATACAAAATCTTGTAAAAACTTATTATAATTTTATAAATATCTTTAAAAACATGTTTCTGTTATTATATCTTTAACTTGTGTAATTTTAAATAATTACATGTTCATATTTAAATCATACACCTATATGTATGTATATTAATGATGTTTGTATTTGTTTTCTCACACATCTACACACACATATATACATATATATTTATATGTATTTATGTATTATGCTTAATTTGTTTTCGTAATTGTTCATACGTATCAAAACTTATAAAAACGAATTTCAAATGACGTCATATATTATTTAATAAATATAATTGTTTATTATAAATTACAGGAGGATTACATTCTCCCCTATTTTTAGGAATTTCGTCCCGAAATTAATGAGAACTGTAGGAAATAGATGTAGATAATTTGTTTTTGTTTGATTTTGTCGTGCCAAGTGGATTTTAGATTTTCTTCAGTTAAGTATTTTCATGTTCAACATGTGAAAAGTCGGTGGACATTGCTTAGTTCAAACGAAAATTCAGGGGTTTGGATTTCTTCGTTTAGTTTTGACCCCTACGTTTGAGTATAGTAGGTCGTACTAAGATCGAATCAAACGACTAGTGCAGAGGTACAAAAAAAAATAACGAGTCGTGAAACGAGTATGATGATCGGATATAATGCTAAAAGCACACCATTAAAGGACTCGCAAATCCTTGTATATTTTGTATGTACAAGGGCGAATAGAATTATGGAATTTAAGCGATTTATTCATGAACGTGTGTTAAAAATTATTACGATTTCAGAGGATAAAGCAGCCTATCAAACTTGATTGTTATTAAGAGTTCAACACCAGTAGATTTTTCATTATCTAATTTGACTTGGGTCAGGAAATTTGTTGAACTACGAATACGTTGTTATGTAGATTGATTTAGGTTTTTTTGCTATGAAGTTAGGTACAACTCTTACGGATGAGTACATCTTCTACAACATTCGATTCGCAATCGAAATCTTTAGGTAATTTTCCCCAACGTTGTTATTTCATGTTAGGGGTATGTTAAAGACATTTGTGATCATGAATATCAAAATTTATACCATTAAAACAATGTCTTACATTCTTTAAGACAACGATGACACCATGAAGTTCAAGATTGTATCTCGTGGGACATGTTTTTGGTTCTTAGTATGAAGTTTATTTGTTTGTGACCCATAGAAAGTGTGACAAAATAATTACGGTAATATGTTATGATGTTATTAGTTTTATCATTTGTATGTAAATTGTTGTATTGTATATATGAGATCAAATTCTTTGAGATGCTAATCTCATATGTTGACGTTCGATGTGGAACATGGAATTTGAAAGTTTTCATTTAATATTTTTAGGTTAACGATTGATTATAAGAACTACTAAGACCGTTCGTTTAGTATAAAAATATACACCAAGTCTTAGTATGCAAGAATCATGTATAGCTCTAACTAAGATTTGTTCTCTTGATGATGACACTAAAATCTACAATCCTATCATTGATCAAGCTTTCGGTTCTACTCCCAATGTACTGTTGGTACTTATATATAGGGTATACCGCAGCCAACCCACGACACCACCAATACCTTGAAAGCACACCAATCGCCCACCAATACGACACAACATGAAATATTTCACTTTGTTTGATGTTTACACGTAATTCACCGTATGGGTATAGTTCACATAGTTTTGACTAAGATCTGCTTCCTTGATGTTAACACTCAAATCTATAAATCCTAACATTGGTCAAGCTTTCGATTCTACTCCCAATGTATTGGTGGTGCTTATATATAGGGTATACCGCAGCCAACCCACCACATCACCAATACTTTGAAAGCATACCAATCACCTACCAATATGACACATTAGAACATAAACCATTTCAAATTTGATGTTTAAAAATAGTTGGCCATAAAGGTATAGTTCATACTTTTCAACCAAATTTTAAGTTAATCATCCAAAGTTTTCAAAAATTGTGTCCATTGTATCACATTCGTAGGATTTATATGTACTGCAAATTCACGTTCCGTGTGCACCCGTAACGGAAATTTGCCTTGCATGTTTACCCTACTTGCTGATTATGGCACATAAATGAGTGGATACATGATCCATTAATGAAATGTGACCCTCAAAGTTCCCAATACAATCATGTATAATATAGTCACTATTGATAAATTTATTGTAAACCATTACTACATAAAATGGTCTATATAATTTGTAATCTACAGAGTAAAAGTTCAAAGTTATAAACTACAGAATTCTTATTGGCACTGGAATCAAATAACACAAAGTCATAACAATCATTGATCAAGAAACATCATTCAAACGTCCTGATTAGTTTGAGCATCTTGGGCAACTAGTTGAAGAGTTCGGGCAAGAGTTGCTCTTTGATTATTGTTCGCAATTCTTGGACACTGGTTTCTAAGACGATTAGGGTCACCACATTCGTAGCATGCCCTACCATTGATTAAGGCAGGATTGGCGGGTGCCGCTTGTTGTTGGTTTAACGGTTGATTTTGTTGACCTTGCAGCAAAAGGGGTCCATTTCGGCAGTGATTAGAGAATGACCATACATTCCACATTGGGTGCAAATTCTGCAAGGTCGAGTTGTGCATGATGATATCTGCAAGTGTTACATAGAGGGCTCATCCCCATATAAGGTTTATTGTTTTGTGGCTCTTGTTGATTCAGAAGGATAGCAGGAATAGCAGGGGTTGCCATAGCAAAATTCACAGCCTTTCGTTTGTGAGTGTTGTTAGGTTTAGTGTTGGCCTCCTTAGATGATACCTCGGTGTTGGCCTTTGTTTCCGCTTTCTTGACTCCCTTCTTGATTAAAGTTCCATCCTTCACATGATTGTCGGTTAAGGTCGCATCAAGTCGTATCGCATCCTCAAGTGTTGTAGGCTTGCTACCAAAAGCAGTGTCTTGAATTTGCATAGGAAGTCCACCAATATACTTTTCAATGGCTCGAGACAAAGGTGTCACCAAGTGTGGCACAAGTAAACTGAGTTCGTGAAAACGGGTTGTATAAACAAGATTCTCTCCACTATCTTGCTTGAGTTCCCAAAATTCAGCTTCGAGCTTCCTTATTTCGTTACGAGGACAGAATTCGTCGGTCATAAGTTGCTTGATATCAGACCAGGTCAAAGCTAAAGCAACATCTGAACCCCTTGTTCTCTTTTCACCATTCCACCAAGTGAGTGACCTCTTTTGAAAGACACTTGTGGCATAGCAAACCTTAAGGTTCTTAGGACAATTAGAATGAAGGAACGTGCTTTCAATGCTTTCAAACCATTAGATTAGTACAGTTGCTCCTTCAAAACCAATGAACTTCACAGGTTTTCAAAAGTTAAAGTGTTTGAAGGTGCAAGTTTGTAACACCCAAACTTTACACACGATTACACGTGTCCCATTTTTAGGTCCCAAATTAAACTTTCTCAAAAATCATCTTCGGAAGCGTGAAATTAACATTTCATGATTTAAACACACTTAATTTCAAATCATTTACATTTATGGTTAATAAAAACTGGTGTGTTTAAGTTTAATACTACTACATACTTTACATAACGTTTGGTTCTGCTTCACAACGTGCCCGATCTGATCGCCCAATGCATATCTATCTTGACCTGTAACATCACATATAAGGTCACAATTAGTTCATATGAACTAAGTAAGTAACCCCTCCCAAAATCCCCAAAAACTTATTTAAACCCATCCACATACATATCATATGGATGTTAATCATGTTTAGATAATAATATATCATATTCAAACATCAACTTGCACCCAACACATATGGTGCATTTATTTCCCTTAGTGGGACATTTTCACAATATGAATATATTATCTAATTCAACTCTACCACCAGCACCTCTGGCTAAATTTAAAACACCAAATATACATATATTTTATTGGCTTAACCAATTACCCACACATCTGTGGTTTCAACAATTTAACTTCCGGATTAACCGGTTATCCACACATTTGTGGTATCATACATATATTAAGTCTTAAGATGTTCACCCACGGTACTTCCATCTAAGACAATTGCCAGCACCTCTGGCTATCCACCATTGTGGAGTCATATTTATCAAGTCTAAGATGTTCACCCACCGGTACTTCCATCTAGACAATTGCCAGCACCTCTGGCTATCCACCATTGTGGAGTCATATTTATCAAGTCTAAGATGTTCACCCACCGGTACTTCCATCTAGACAATTTCCAGCACCTCTGGCTATCCACCATTGTGGAGTCATATTTATCAAGTCTAAGATGTTCACCCACCGGTACTTCCATCTAGACAATTGCCAGCACCTCTGGCTATCCACCATTGTGGAGTCATATTTATCAAGTCTAAGATGTTCACCCACCGGTACATCCATCTAGACAATTGCCAGCACCTCTGGCTATCCACCATTGTGGAGTCATATTTATCAAGTCTAAGATGTTCACCCACCGGTACTTCCATCTAGACAATTGCCAGCACCTCTGGCTATCCACCATTGTGGAGTCATAACAACAAAATGTAAAAATACATTTTTCACAATCAAAATTCAAGCTGAGTCATTTCTATTCGAATTGACTCTCACAATGTAATAATGTCATATTACCAATCATCAACTATTAATCACAATAGTTTAATCAAAGTTACACTATGGTGTTCACAATCATGTACTTCCACCATAGCTATTTGTCAGCACCTCTGACTATTCACACATGTGTGATATCATACTCAAACACCGACTCATCCGGCTATTATTATGCAATCTGTGTTGCATACTTAATTCAACCGTAACATAAACACATTGGAACTTAACATATGTACTTTAGAGTCTATTAACTCAATTAGTTCCAATCTAGTTATGCACATTCATTCAAATGAATCAATCAATATACATATATACATCACAATCAAGTAGACTCTTTCTACTACTTATATGTAATGTTACAGTAAGTTGGGTAACTTACCTGGTTCATACGGTTGTTCACTTCCTACAACCTCTTTTCCACTTCTGTGAATTGTCACTTGACTTTCACCACCAACACCTAGTTGCATATTCACACATATACAACTATATTCAATACATATAACACATACAATCAAGTTCAACACACTTGACTGATTTGACTTCCTCAAAGTCAATTCATCACATAACTGACTCTATCTTACTACGTTTAGCAAGTTTTAGTCAATTATCACAATTAATCATATTTCATGCCTCCCCAGGCAATTTATCAAATAACTGATGTTCATTATATTAGTTACGATCTTTAATCACTTTTATTATTTAATTTTTATTTAAGATCATAACTTGTTAATAATTTTAACATCAATTCATCAAAATCATCATTTAACCTATGGATTATAATCCATAATTTATTTAAAATCATATTCAACCCATCCTACTAGTTATCACGCCATGATATGGGTTTCATAACAACTGGACATCATCTCGGCTTCAAAACGAAGATTTCACCAACCAAGTATCAATTTCTTCGTTTCTAACAATCCCTAGTTATCAACTAGGCAATAATCAACAACAATAACCATGATATCATTATTAAAATCTAGATCTAACTCATATTCTATCAAACTAATAGAAGAGGTCGAATCGTTACCCTTTCGGACGGATTTCTCGGATAGAAATGAAGATCAGGACTTGTGGAAACGTTTCCTAACTTGATCCGGATGTTTGGATGGCTTCAAAACTGAGATTTGGGGGTTAAAATTCGATCTGGAGCGTTTGAAAGTAGAAAATATCGACTAAAATGAGTTCTGATCAAGAAAAGCAGAGTTTTATGCGTACTGCTTCCGTCGCGTACCGTGAAGGATTTAAAAAGGTTCCTTCGCGTACCTCCACCGCCTTAGTTAGTTTTCAATTTTGTTTTCGCGATTCCAGGAGCATACGAACTCCGTTTTACGCGCCGTTTTCGCCCACGTTCACGATTTTTCGAGCTCTTTCCAATGGTTATAATTTCAAGACCTGAAAAATTCAAAATATATGATCTCTTATTTAACGCTATCTTCAACTTAGCGTATCTTGAAATCAGAGCCTCGTTTCGTGATTTCGCTTACACTCATTCTTTTCATTCTCGAGTTATGATTCTAACCTGAGAATTTTGAGTTGTCATAGTAACCATCACAATCGTTCAATTAACGATTATAGCAATTACATTTCGTTTTATTAAAAACGGGTCGTTACAAATCTCCCCTCCTTATAAAGGTTTCGTCCTCGAAACCGCTCAGACACTAAAAGAAAAGAATAGAATTCTTCATCTCATCTTCTGACCCCAACATGGCGTCAAATCCCCTTATATTATTCCATTGAACCTTCACCTGGTTCAGGGATTTGTTTCTCAACTGGTTGACTTTCCTGTCAATATAGTTATCGGTTGTTCCACATATTTCAACTTGTCATAATTTCCAAATCTTCTAGTGGCATGTAAACCGATTCATTAGCCAGACATTTTCTTAGATATAACACATGAAAAGTATCATGTATACCATTCAATTTCCTCTGGTAGCTCCAAGCGATAAGCAACATTACCTATCCGAGCTATAATTCTGAATGGTTCGATAAAACGTGACTTAACTTCCCTTGTTTTCAAAAACGTATCACACCTTTCCACAGTGAGACTTTTAACAACACAATATCTCTCACCTGGAACTCAATAATCCTCCTATGCTTATCAACATAGGAATTCTGACGGTCCTATACCGCCTTCAAATGAACTAGAATCTAATCTATACGTTCATTTGTTACTTTAACTACCTTTTTATTTGCCAGTTCTCATTACCTAACTTCTTCTCAACACAGGAGTACAACATTTCCTCCCATACAACATTTCATATGGAGGCATTCCAATACTGGAATGATAAACGTTATTGTATGAGAACACTGCTAAAGGTAATTAATCATCCCAACTACCCCCAAAATTAATTACGCACACTTGTAACATATCCTTCAACGTTTGAATGGTCCTTTCACTTTGACCATCAATCTGAGGATGATACGCCGTGCCTATCAACAATCCTAATTCTCCCTGGAAATTTTTCCAGAAATGAGAAGTAAATCAAGTGTCTCGATCCAAATTAATCGTCACTGGCACACCATGCCTAGACACCACTTCTCTAACATATATTTCAATCATAATTGAACATTTACCCTTAGATAAACATGATCATTATACATGATTTTACATAATCAATTTACAATTGATTATTTGTTTTGACTTTCTTCATCCAAACCAAATCATACACTCAAGTGTATTTCTACATATAATAAATATCCTATTTCTTTACAAATAGGCATAACTCTGACTTTTTTTTTTTTTTTAAATCAAACCTCATGTATAATGTATTTAACACACCACCACAACCGAATGACTTATCATTCGCGTTATTCGTCTGCCTAGATAGACATTCTCATCTATCATTCATGTACAACCCTTATCACTTAACACAGCACCTATGTGCACACAAAACTCCAATTGTGCATCATATTTCCCAAAAGTCAACTTAAACAATTTGACTCTTGAAATTTGATGTCTACACTCTTGTAGATCATCTTTTGTTCACACACCTTGTGAAATCTATTACATTGGATTTGCAAGTCTTATGTTCACACACCTTGTGAATCAAAGCCTGCACATTACCAATTTAATGTCTACACATTTGTAGATCACCAAATCCACAGTATGATGGTTGTTTACACTCTTGTAAATCAACTCAATCATTATCATTAGTTGAATGTTCACATACCCTGTAAATCCTTCAACCACAATAACCACACTAACCCTACCCATTTACCTCAACTTCAATTAAAACAACAATTCACATATTTGCTACATGCACATACAATTGTAGTGTGGACTCACCCAATCCTACTACTACAAAACAATCAAATGGGTAATTTACACACCATTTGAACACATTCACAACACTTGTGATTCATTATCACAAGTTTAAACTCAATGGTAACAGGTGACTTACTATCATGTACATGTACATGGTTTACCCCCAATACCACAAAATGTGGACTTACATGACAAACACTAACGCCATTTCTTTATGGACTTACATGACAAAAATTTATGCCACGCACTAGTGGTCTTACATTCGTTTCACACGAATGTGAAACGTCACCCATTATCTGTGTCAACAATTCGAATACCACCCCATGTGGTTTCATATTCATATACTTCCACACAATGTGGATTATCATCAATTTATAGTATCAACTATAAATTATTATATAATAACACCTTTCAACTTATGCATTTAGCACATAACATTCATCCAATACTACAAAACATATATCAAGTAGTTCAATACCACCACCATGTGGTTTTATATTTTCAGCATTTCATGACACACATGGTCAATTTACCATTCAATTTATTACAATTACTACAAGTCAATTGCAAGTAGTAACAACCAATATAATTACATAACACATAAGCACTAATATGTCTTATGGTTGCATATTAATGAGTAGGTAACTCACCTATTCACATTAATCATAACTTTGACTTTTTAAAAGTTAACATCGTTCAACACATACTCACATATTGACCAATCCACACGCATGTGGGTTTTTCCCCAATGCCTCACTAAGGAGGAATTACATGACAACTCAATGTCATTCCAAGATGGTTTTACACATCTAACACAAGGCCACTCACAAGTAGTCTTACAAACAATTCAACGCCACTCACAAGTGGTCTTATATGATAAATCCAATGTCATTCACCAATGGTCTTACATGTTAAACCCAATGCCACCCACCAGTGGTCTTACATGTTAAATCAAATGCCACCCACCAGTGGTCTTACATGTTATACATACAAAATGCCATATGTCATGGTCTTAAATTTGCTTTAACACTATTATGAATAGTTTTCAATTCAATGTGTCAATTACTATCAACATATAATGACACTATCACTAGTTATAAAATCATATCATAACATTCACCATACGTATACACATTGTATACTTACAACTCTATATATCACGCATATAGATTATATGCACATTATATAAATTATTAACATGTTTAAATCATTACATTTCAAACTTAAACATATATGAACACATAAACATAATTATCTGTCCTTTTTCCCCATTTTACCCTCAACGGGTCAAATTTCACATTTTTGATTCGTGTATACACACTAAAACATTTTCCATGTTCAAATGGATTAATTTCCCCAACACATCAAGTGTTATTGCCTACACTCATGTAGGTTTTTTCACATTAATTCTCCAATTCATTTCTCTTGAATTGGTAACACAATTACTCACAAGTAATAGATACATGAAACTCATAACACCTTACCTAATATCAATAACGTAAGTTAAAATGATTTCCATAAGAGTTTGTTCATATCATGTTTGTACTAGAAAGTTGGCCAGACATACTAGTCCACTCATTATATGCCCAATTCCTTACTTCCTTCATTACATACTCAAGACATTGATTTCGGTTTCACATAATCAATCAAATCATATTTAACATGTAATGATTCACATTACATTTAACAATTATAGTACAGGACATAGATATGCTAACCTCATACATTCGGCATCATGATCGGGTCTTCGAATCAAACGTTATGTTTTCATATCAAGAGCACAAGAGTTTGAGATCAAGACGCACTTGATTCACTCAAACCATTGCTCTGATACCAACTCTGTAACACCCAAACTTTACACACGATTACACGTGTCCCATTTTTAGGTCCCAAATTAAACTTTCTCAAAAATCATCTTCGGAAGCGTGAAATTAACATTTCATGATTTAAACACACTTAATTTCAAATCATTTACATTTATGGTTAATAAAAACTGGTGTGTTTAAGTTTAATACTACTACATACTTTACATAACGTTTGGTTCTGCTTCACAACGTGCCCGATCTGATCGCCCAATGCATATCTATCTTGACCTGTAACATCACATATAAGGTCACAATTAGTTCATATGAACTAAGTAAGTAACCCCTCCCAAAATCCCCAAAAACTTATTTAAACCCATCCACATACATATCATATGGATGTTAATCATGTTTAGATAATAATATATCATATTCAAACATCAACTTGCACCCAACACATATGGTGCATTTATTTCCCTTAGTGGGACATTTTCACAATATGAATATATTATCTAATTCAACTCTACCACCAGCACCTCTGGCTAAATTTAAAACACCAAATATACATATATTTTATTGGCTTAACCAATTACCCACACATCTGTGGTTTCAACAATTTAACTTCCGGATTAACCGGTTATCCACACATTTGTGGTATCATACATATATTAAGTCTTAAGATGTTCACCCACGGTACTTCCATCTAAGACAATTGCCAGCACCTCTGGCTATCCACCATTGTGGAGTCATATTTATCAAGTCTAAGATGTTCACCCACCGGTACTTCCATCTAGACAATTGCCAGCACCTCTGGCTATCCACCATTGTGGAGTCATATTTATCAAGTCTAAGATGTTCACCCACCGGTACTTCCATCTAGACAATTTCCAGCACCTCTGGCTATCCACCATTGTGGAGTCATATTTATCAAGTCTAAGATGTTCACCCACCGGTACTTCCATCTAGACAATTGCCAGCACCTCTGGCTATCCACCATTGTGGAGTCATATTTATCAAGTCTAAGATGTTCACCCACCGGTACATCCATCTAGACAATTGCCAGCACCTCTGGCTATCCACCATTGTGGAGTCATATTTATCAAGTCTAAGATGTTCACCCACCGGTACTTCCATCTAGACAATTGCCAGCACCTCTGGCTATCCACCATTGTGGAGTCATAACAACAAAATGTAAAAATACATTTTTCACAATCAAAATTCAAGCTGAGTCATTTCTATTCGAATTGACTCTCACAATGTAATAATGTCATATTACCAATCATCAACTATTAATCACAATAGTTTAATCAAAGTTACACTATGGTGTTCACAATCATGTACTTCCACCATAGCTATTTGTCAGCACCTCTGACTATTCACACATGTGTGATATCATACTCAAACACCGACTCATCCGGCTATTATTATGCAATCTGTGTTGCATACTTAATTCAACCGTAACATAAACACATTGGAACTTAACATATGTACTTTAGAGTCTATTAACTCAATTAGTTCCAATCTAGTTATGCACATTCATTCAAATGAATCAATCAATATACATATATACATCACAATCAAGTAGACTCTTTCTACTACTTATATGTAATGTTACAGTAAGTTGGGTAACTTACCTGGTTCATACGGTTGTTCACTTCCTACAACCTCTTTTCCACTTCTGTGAATTGTCACTTGACTTTCACCACCAACACCTAGTTGCATATTCACACATATACAACTATATTCAATACATATAACACATACAATCAAGTTCAACACACTTGACTGATTTGACTTCCTCAAAGTCAATTCATCACATAACTGACTCTATCTTACTACGTTTAGCAAGTTTTAGTCAATTATCACAATTAATCATATTTCATGCCTCCCCAGGCAATTTATCAAATAACTGATGTTCATTATATTAGTTACGATCTTTAATCACTTTTATTATTTAATTTTTATTTAAGATCATAACTTGTTAATAATTTTAACATCAATTCATCAAAATCATCATTTAACCTATGGATTATAATCCATAATTTATTTAAAATCATATTCAACCCATCCTACTAGTTATCACGCCATGATATGGGTTTCATAACAACTGGACATCATCTCGGCTTCAAAACGAAGATTTCACCAACCAAGTATCAATTTCTTCGTTTCTAACAATCCCTAGTTATCAACTAGGCAATAATCAACAACAATAACCATGATATCATTATTAAAATCTAGATCTAACTCATATTCTATCAAACTAATAGAAGAGGTCGAATCGTTACCCTTTCGGACGGATTTCTCGGATAGAAATGAAGATCAGGACTTGTGGAAACGTTTCCTAACTTGATCCGGATGTTTGGATGGCTTCAAAACTGAGATTTGGGGGTTAAAATTCGATCTGGAGCGTTTGAAAGTCGAAAATATCGACTAAAATGAGTTCTGATCAAGAAAAGCAGAGTTTTATGCGTACTGCTTCCGTCGCGTACCGTGAAGGATTTAAAAAGGTTCCTTCGCGTACCTCCACCGCCTTAGTTAGTTTTCAATTTTGTTTTCGCGATTCCGGGAGCATACGAACTCCGTTTTACGCGCCGTTTTCGCCCACGTTCACGATTTTTCGAGCTCTTTCCAATGGTTATAATTTCAAGACCTGAAAAATTCAAAATATATGATCTCTTATTTAACGCTATCTTCAACTTAGCGTATCTTGAAATCAGAGCCTCGTTTCGTGATTTCGCTTACACTCATTCTTTTCATTCTCGAGTTATGATTCTAACCTGAGAATTTTGAGTTGTCATAGTAACCATCACAATCGTTCAATTAACGATTATAGCAATTACATTTCGTTTTATTAAAAACGGGTCGTTACAAAGTTGAAGTTGCACCCCCACCATTGCTATTATTTTGAACTACGTTCACATTCGTGGCTTGATTGAGCTGAGTCACCAAAGTTGGTAGCACAACAACCACTTGCTGAGAAATGATCTGGGCCAACTCTTGAATAGTGGAGTTGGTGCTGTTGGTGTTAGTGTGGTTGGTGTTATTGGTGTTGGTGTTGTCGGTATTGTTGGTATTGCTGCGAAGACGACGAGGCATGATTTTACAAGAGTTCAATTGAAAAGGGTTAAAATTTGTATAGCTCAAAGAGTTCAGATAAGTAATAAAGAGTTCAAATGATAGTTTAATCTCAAAACAACATTTGGATTGTTTTCCTAAAGGAACACTTTTGACATATCAAAGTGTTTAAGTTCAACTTAATTTTCAAAAAGACATAATTTAGCCTATAGGTTCATACTCACTTCAAGGGTTCCCAGGAAAGCATAACTAGTCCATCGGTTGATTTGGATTTATACGAAATGCTTTCCTAGGCAGAACTTCCCAAAGTACAGGTACTCCCCCTTCCAGCTTGTATGTGTTTCCTAATCATTAAAATGAACCTAAAGACTATTGACGAGATTCAAATTTTAATTAGACTTAGAAGTCTAAGATCATTTCTTATAGTGACGATCCTCGTTCAAGTTGTAAGAATAGGGTCGAGAAGTTTTGAACCCTAAAGTCTAGCGTGTGAATACTAAGGCATCCTAAACTAAGTTCAAATACTTGACCTATCAAATAACTAGTCAAGTGGCACCAAGTAGTCATATAGTCAGTTTTGACCTTTTATGGCAACTATAGAGTCCAAATAACAGTTCAAAACCTATGAGTTCAAACTAAGGCATCCTATGGTTATAGTCTAGGTCATCTAGTTCAAATAACCTAATTCTCTATAACCCAGGCTCTGATACCAATCTGTAACACCCCGACCGATAGCGGAAACATCGGGGTGGCACGAAGTGTAGATTGTTCATAGCACAAGGTATAAAGTTGTAAATAGTTAAAACATTAAACTCAAACATTTATTACATTGTTTCAAATTCTCAAACCCTAACTGTTACATCTTTTCAATTCTAATACATTAAATACAAATTAAATGCAAGCTAATCCAAGCTTGTTAATATAGCTAACTTGTCATTTCCACCTGAAACATGTTTAAAATCAAGTGTCAACTACGAATAGTTGGTGAGTTTCATAGGTTTAAATACTCACACCAAAATATATTTACAAAAATGTTATAAATGATGTCATATGTGAACACAAAGCATAATGAACATAGTTAAAATGAATTAGCAAGTAAAGCAGATCATCAATGTTAACAAAATGATGTTTGACCAATGTTTAGCACTACAAACAATGCTCAAGCAAGTAAACTATCACCGCGGGCCTCCCCCGGAGGGTAAATCAAACATCGGTGGGATGGTCAGTCCAATAGATCTATCATAGTCACTAAAATGAATGTGATCAATACCTATCCTTAACTAAAGTTCACAAACTATAAAGTCATTAGCTAAGTTCACACGAAAATGTTTAGAAGTTGAAATAAGTTCAAAGATAGCATGTTTCACCCCAAAAGTTCAAAACAGATAAAAGAGGGGCTATGAAGACTCACCTTGTGATGAGTTTGATAACTTTGCAATAGAAATTCAAATAGTAGCTCAAGTAGTCCCAACAAGTTCAATATCAACCTAAATAGTCCATAATGTTAACATAACTATGTCATTATATGGATTTATCTAAGGTCTAATCGGATCTACGATTTCAATTTGTTTTGAATTGTTCTCTCTTAAAAGTCATTAAAATAGTAGTGAGGTTTACAAGTTTAAACTATTCATGTTGACATAAAACATAATTTAAAGGTTTTGAAATTAACTATTTTATGTCTAATCAAAATATTAAACCACTATTTTTATCCTTTAAATTTCAAACAATATTAAATACTTGCAAAGGAATTTATTAGATAATATGTCAAAGTATAAATTTATACAAACACAAGCAAAATAGTTAAATTTATGAATTATAAATATTAAAGCTTGTTTGGATGTTATAGAAAAATGCAACCATATATATTAAAAATATTTGTATAACACAAAGTTATAAAATATTTGCTTATGAGGCTTTTATTTATTTTTTTAATAAATGTTCGTTTTATAGCAAATTTTTCATTCCAATTTTATACAATCATTAATTAAATAATTTATAAAATTTTCAATAATTATTATTTGCTTAAAATCTATTAATCATTATTAAAACTGTTAAATAGATTTTAAGTATGTAAATTTGTTTAGTATATATATGTTATGTATATATTTTTGTATAAATGATAGGACTTTGATAAAAAGAATTTTTTTTGTTAAAAAAAAAAAAACAGAATTTAAAAAGGAGTTTTTAATTAGAAGTTATAAAAAAAAATTGACAAAAATGGCCCAAAACCTATAATTATTATTTGCCGTAACCTGGATGCATTCGAATTAGATTTATCATAATAGATGGTTCCCATATTCCAGTTCCCATTCATGTCACGAACGCTAGATCTTTAGGCTTCAAATTCGTGCGAGTATGAACCCGATCGACTGAAGCATCATAGGGCTTTGGTTCGAAATTGAAAACCAAGTGTAAGGAGGTATATATTACTAACCTTTGTTTGCTGGTTGTTTGATTTCGATTGGAAGAAAAAGACGAGTGCCGAGGAGTTTTAGGCTTTTAATCACGATGAATCAAACTCTTGAGTTCGTTTTTTTGTTGTTGTGCAGAATGTTTCGTGAAGGATGGATGGTTATGTGTGCACGATTAATTTGTTTTATATATATGTTTACACCGTTTTGATTAACGCGTTTTTATTAGCATTTTTGGTAATGGTTTTGATTGATTTCGAGTTTAATTCGTTTAATTGAGAATTGGGGATGATTGATGCCTTTAAATCCTTACCTAAATTGAGTTAATCGAGCTGTCATCATATAAAAATAGCTAGAATTGATCTTGGGTCAAAGAGATGGGTCGTGGATGATCCATGTGAGACATGGGTGAGAAAGATGAGGAGTTTGGGCATATGGCAACTTTAGTCCCCCCTTGTTCTTTTTTTTTTCTCTTATTATCAGCTTCTGTTTTTGACACTTTATACCCTTAAACTTTTATTTAACCATTTTAATTGTTATAATAATTTTGTATAACTTGTTTAAATTTTTATAAACTACTACAAATAAAGTATTCACCTATTTATGAATATTTTATCATTGTTTCAAAATTATATTAAAATTATGTAATTAAAACTAAAGTATTTATTTATACATAATAAAAAAATTCTTTTATCATTCATTTGTTTAATTTATTTACAAATAAATACAAAATCTTGTAAAAACTTATTATAATTTTATAAATATCTTTAAAAACATGTTTTTGTTATTATATCTTTAACTTGTGTAATTTTAAATAATTACATGTTCATATTTAAATCATACACCTATATGTATGTATATTAATGATGTTTGTATTTGTTTTCTCACACATCTACACACACATATATACATATATATTTATATGTATTTATGTATTATGCTTAATTTGTTTTCGTAATTGTTCATACGTATCAAAACTTATAAAAACGAATTTCAAATGACGTCATATATTATTTAATAAATATAATTGTTTATTATAAATTACAGGAGGATTACAATTATTCTCCAAGTAAAGAGTAGTTGCTCATTCCTTATTATTATAACAATCAACCTACTTAAAAGAGGATCCCCTTGATTTATATAAAAATTTCGAATAAGAACATTTGAAAGAGCTAAGGCAAGTCACCTTGCATTTACCTTCGAAACAATTGACAAAATCCATGCAGTTATAGTTTTTCTTGTTGATGGCCTCAAAACATAATCACCACAGTTCATTGAAGTAATATTCGGTGGAACCAGTGATTCAAATATGATTCAAGTGAGCCTATAATCAGATCTTTGTTGGTGTCTATAGAGGTAAAAATGAAACGAAGACAAACCTTTTCGTTCAATGATGTTTACTGGTCTAACCTGCACCAAATTAGGAGCCCAAAATCATAATATAATCTCAAGGTTAATAGCTTATGAAATAACTGGTTAAAAACTTAAAATTATGCAGGATCAAAAGACTTCTCAACTTGTGTTTGTTATTTGAACTTTCTCGACCTTTATCACTCCAGTCCTTCATGAGAATTTAAAATTACTAAAATCATCACTATTGTAAAAATCGGCCTACGCGGCGCCTAGGTGCTAGGAGACCCTAAACTGTCTCGAATCTCGATTTTGGCCTAGGCGGGGCCTAGGCGGCTTAGTCGGATTTTTTTTTGACTTTTTTGACTTTTTTTGGTAAAAAGAGACCAATTTCATGATTATTTAGATATTTCTCAACCAAAAATACTTGATATATCTATGAAACATCGAATCCAACCACTTAACATCGAAATCCATCTCTAAACTTTAAACTCGATGTTTAAGTTTAAACTTTGAAGTACTTGATTTAGTATATTTAAGTTTATTTTTGAAATTTTTTGAAGTATTATATTTTAAATTATTGATATTGATGTGTGTATATAATATATATTTGTAAAATTGCATATAAAAATTCAAATCCGCCTAGCCCAGATTAATCCCTAGACGGTACCTCGTCACTCGACTAGCACCTAGCAACTTCTACAATCATGACTAAAATATTAATTTGGGAACTGATTATATCAAAGTATAAACCCTAGATAACTCATTAGATCTCTAATTAATGATTCTCCATAATCCATGCTATAATATCTATGATATAAATGCAATTGAGTTCACTAATCTAACCACTTCAGCCCTAAATCAGAAGACTTAACAGAAGCCTTGTAATGACAGAGGAGTCCAATTTTTCCTATTTTTTTCGATGACCCCAATTACTTTTTAAACCCCCAATACCCAAAACCCTATTTTAATTCAACATAAAGATGAAAATTTAATTGTTACCTCGTTTGTAATAACTAATAATATTTCAAACTAAAAGAACTTCATTCAATCAAATGAAATGAACTCATATTAGAACATAACCGTTTCTCAACACACAAGCCTACAGAGCGCAAAAACTCACATCGGAACCGCGAGCTTTGGCGAATCCGATCTGATTAGCGGACCATTGGACCGATAGAAGATGGCGAGGCGGAAATAAACGATCGGCAGAGTAAATAGACGGCTCAGAATGAGTTATAATGGTGGTCTTGTGGCGTATGGAGAACATTATAGAGTAACCAAGAATCAAAGAAAATGAAGAGTTAAGTCTTCTGGAAATATGACTGGCTTTGGCTTTCACTGCTACGGCGGCACCGACGGAGACCCTCTTTGTTGAAGTCTTGAAGACGGTGAGAGGTTCCGGCAATCGTGGGCGTGATATCAGCCGTGCGTTTTAGCCACAACGTTTTTGCTACCGCTTCAGGGTTTTCAAACAAATTAATATATATATTAATTTGCAAATATTTTCATACACACAAAATCACTATTCACATCACACACACACATCACACACATACACACATCACACACACACAAATGACTTTTTCACACACACACATCACACACACACAAACAAACGGCACACATCACACACACACATATCACACACACGCACACACATCACACAAACGGTGGGCCCCAACATCTCACACACACATACATACATATATATATATATATATAGTTTGTATCATATGAAAACTCGATCTTAGAGAGAAAACCCTTAAACCCTATCTGGGTCGTTGATTTGTAATCTTGAAAATAAACATGTGGTCTACATTAACCCACATTAAAACTGATTTGTTTATCCAAAATCTAATTTTTTATTCAAGTTTAATGTGTACCACATATTTTATTTTCAAAAGTCCAAATCAATGGTCCAGATAGGGTTTAAGGGTTTTATCTCTTATACCGGGTTTTGACAGGATACAAACTCTCACATAATCACTATTCACTACCGCGTCTAAAGATCAAAAGATAGATTTTAATATTTTTCAATTAATTTGAAATTTTCGTTTATAACCCTGAACTTTGAACTCTTATTTTTAAGGTCCTCTCACTTTACTCACATATTTTTAATGTTTACATGATTTTAACGCGTCATTAGGTTATCTGATAAATGTCATAATTATATTAATTTGATCGCAATGGTCTCATTAACGTTTATATAAATTTCTAACCCAAACGGTCACAGAAATTTTGCGCGTTGTTTACATGCGTATAACGCATCCGTACGTTATCGAATATTTGTATCGTTTATATCATTTTTATCGTAATTAGTTCACAAACGATTTATATTTAATAATTTTATAAACCATGAGAATTATATATACTACATATATATACGATTTACATTTAATAATTTTATAATATTTGTATCATTTATAAATTCTACATTTACGCAGGGCCTTTTTTTTAAGTCTTCTGTAATCACATTCTTTACTATTAAATAAGTTCTTAATCTTCAACCCTTAGTTTCAAAGCTTACGTTATAGATCTTGTATAGGGTATTTTCGTGCATTTTATTGTACACGATTTTAACCTCATGTTCTGTTGGTTTTTTTTACGTCAGTATATCATACACCGCCGCAACGTGCGGGTCCTGTATACTAGTTACGGACTAAATTGCACTTTTTGTCTTTTATCTTTACATAAAATTTCACATAAAGTGTTTTATGTTCTAAAATGTTAAAACCAGTCTTTTAAGTTTTCAAATGTTGCAAACTCGGTCCTTTCTTCGTTAACTTCGTTAAGTCTTAACATAATAGGGGCATAAATGTCAAAAAAAGTCATATAAGCAATTGGGTAAATTTCACTTTTAGTCCTTTATGTTTACATAAATTTTCAGATATGGTCCTTTATTCTGTTAACACCGTTGTTAACGGATAAAGGACCAAGTTTGCAACATTTGAAAACTTAAAGGACTGATTTTGACATTTTAAAACATAAATGACTATCTCTGAAATTTTGTGCAAACATAAAGGACCAAAAGTGCAATTTACTCCATAGGTAATAAACAAAATTTCATGTTAATGTTTTTTCTTTAATGCTCGATTTTATGATGGGGTTATGCTTTTGATCTTGCAGCAATGCAAAGTGCGCCCACTTTTAAGCTTTCTGAAAGGATAAAAGTGTTTTAAATTTGATAATTGTTTGATATCTATTATTATTAATTTTGCATGAATATATGACATTTAGTGACACAAATAAACAAATACGACTTTATTCATTTTGTATATTTAACTATATAAACAAAATCCTTATTAATGTTTATTCTTTGATGTTCGATTTTATAATGAGTTATAATTTTTAGTTTTGCGGCAGCACAAAACCCACCCTTTAAGATGAACATGTTATAGGGTTTTGCGATGGGATAACAATGTTTTTAAATTCAACAATTGTTTGATATATATGTTATTATTGTATGAATTTTTATGTTGTATATGATGTGCTTATGCTTAGAGATGCACAAAAAAATCGGTTAACTGAACCGATACCGGTTAGAAACCGGTTATTTGTATCGGTTATAGGTTTTTGGAAAACCGGCGGTTTAGGACCGGTGGTTTAGGACCGGTTTTAGGTTTCAATGGAACAAACCGGTTCGAAAAACCGGTTAACATGTCCATCTTACTAAAAAATCAGTTATTTTGCGGTTAACCGGTTTCGGTTATTATATCGGTTTCGGTTTTAAAGGTTGAAAAACATGTTACTAATCAATCTTTCCATTTCTATTTACTAATCAATGATTGCAAAAATTTGGTTATTGGAACCTTAATGAAAGAAAGTTTCAATGCCTATGGTCTACAGATAACATTTTGTCACAGACGATGAAGGGCCCTAGGGTTGTTCAAAAAGCTCGAATCTCGGATTTGGCTTTTAACTCATTATAGAAAAAGTTCGGATAAAACTCGGCTTGGATAAAGCTCGTTTGTAAACGAGCCGAACCGAGCCAACTTGTTTTATAACCGAGCCGAGTCCGAGCTAAGGTTGACTCGGCTCGTTTGTTCAACATGTTATACTAAAATATAAAACTATAGGGTTACTTTCAATAATAAATATACTTTGGTTTATTTTGTTATTATGTTTAAAACAAATAAAAAAATTAAAAAGAGAAAGAGGACGGAAGTACGAAATGGATCTCAATTTTCACGTACTCCACTAATCCGTCATTACTAAACCAAATTCTTGATTCTCAATTCCACATATTCAGGTCTCTTTACTCTTTACTTCTCAAACCATATTTCCCAAATACATTAGAGCCACACCAGACACTTCTCACGCGGTCATAGCCACATGACGGTCGGTCTCAGCCACACGCCATTCGGCCACAACCACACGCAGGTCGGATCTTACACGGTCACAGCCAGACGTCGGTCAGTCACAGACAGCCAAACATCTCTCGCATGTGGCCTTTGTAGAAATTAGGACTCATTTAAGAAAACGAGCCAAGTTGAGGTGAATGCAATTCAAATATTAAATTTTCTATGTAAAAGTCGAGCCAAAAACGAACCGAGCCGAGCCATCTCGGTTAAAAACGACCCGAGTCTGAGCCAAGATTTCATGCTCGGTTTACAATCCGAGCCGAGTCTGAGCCAGGCTATGTTTAAATCTGAGCCAAGTCCGAGCTGACCTCTGACTCCATTCGATTTAGCTCGTGAACACCCTATTGGAAAACTGCAAAGGCTTACATATATGCTACAATTTTGTGCTATCTTAACTAGTTCATATTATTCTCCAAACACTTGCAAATTTATTCAAGGAGAAAATAAAAGTGAGCTAGAACCATGCCCCAAGGAGTCTAGTCATAGACTACTGAAAAACACATCAATCGATGACGCGCCTTTTGTTTAGAAGTTTGTCACAAACTTTGTATCTGTCTTACTGATCAAAGAGTTTCACATGTCTGATACAGAAGTTGAGAAAACCGGTATGCTTTGCGGATGTCTAAAGAAAATTTTCTGGATCTACTCTGGCCTTGATCCGAATCAACCTCTTAAAATTAGCCCTCTTCGAATACCTCTCACCCCAAACACTTGCTTCTACATAAGTATCACTTCCAACACCCAAATCAAGATCATTGTAGTTCAAGTACGCTTCCCTTGGGTTCTTCGACACATATGGCTCCAAAAGCTTTTCAAAACTTCTCAGGCCCTCGATCCGTCTGAGCGAAACAGGGGTCATGTTTGACATTTGATCCGTAAAATCAACACCCTTAAGCATCTGATACAATACCCCAAACCTATGAGGATATGGGATCATTGTATCAGAGTAGTCATTCATTTTTCCACCAAAAGTATTTGTAATAATCATCTCTGTCATGTCATTCTCAAACATCATTTTCCAAATCTTTCTAAGCCCACTTTTTGGGATCGGAGTCCGAACATAGTCTGATTTATTTTTCCACCTAAAAAAAATAAAAAAAAAACTGGTTCAACCACCGGTTGGCCAGTTCGACCGGTCGATTCACCCAAAACGGCCCAAAACCCCTAACCGGACCGATTCACCCACTGGTTCGACCGGTCGGTCTGGTTTTCAAAACACTGCTCTTGGCGTCTCCCTCACTACATAGCAACGTGACCGGGGCAGGAGTGAGGAGCATCACAAGGTGAAGTAAAACGAACCGTTAAATGATGAGAGAGTAATGATAACACATGTGATGATAATATGGAGTAATATGGGACTGATAATGTTGGTTTTTTATGTGCCTATACGTATAGTGATAGGCATGTCACCGCCAAACTGACAATTTTGGCAATTGAATTTTTTAAATCGATGGCCTGAAAAAATAATTATGATACTGATTTTTATTGTTTAAAATTGAATATCTTACACAGCTACCCATGCACTGGAAACATGTGATCCATTATAATATGTATATTATATAATAATTTTTCTTTCTACCAGTGAAGGAACATAAAATATATCAAAATATTAAGTTTCACCAAAAAGAGCAATAAATGAATACAAATAATGAAGTAGAGACTTTTACTCATAGTTGTTAATTTAATTAATTAAACAAAATTTCTTATTTATGTTTGTTTTTTAATGCTTGATTTTATGATGGGTTTATGCTTTTGATCTTAGGGCAACACGAAGCCTGCTTTTAAGATGCAACAAGTTTTAAGGTTTTGTGAAAGGATAAAAGTGTTTTTAAATTCAACAATTGTTTAATATCTATTATTATTATTTTTGCATGAATATATGAGTTTAGTAACACATATAAACAAATACGACTTTATTCATGTTTGTTCTAGGGTCTGTCTATTAATGTTAACGAGTCAAGGTAGGGTTTGGGGCCACCCTATTTTGGCCTCTAATTTTTTAAATATACACACACATTTGGGCCAATTCTATACCATTTGTAATATACATCAATGCATGAGTAGTCAGTGGGCTGGAAAAATAACCCATTGGTGATTGGTGGGCCTAAAAAAGAACTAAAGAAGCAAAAGCCGAAAGTCAAAAAATAGCAAAAGATAGCGGGGTGCTTTAAAAAAACGAACGAATCAACATAAAAAAATGGGCGACGGAAGAAGAAGGAATAGCAAGAGACGATGGACAGAGCAGCGATCAGCACGATACGAAGGAAGACGAAGGGCCTCCGTCCGAGTATCTAACGTACTCCATCTCGCTCTAACCAAGCATTTCTCTCTCTTACTCTCGAAATAACGAATTGTTGTTTGGTTTGCTTTTAGCTGTGAGGTTTTTTAGGGCTAGTCGGCTAGATTGCTGTAAGGCCGTGTTTAGTACCCACCCCGTGCCCCCAGTAGGATCGTCTCCTTTGGCGAGGCCAGGCAGGCACATAGCCCCCCATCCCGGTTGGATCCAATTTGAAAGACCCAACTCCCCGTCGTCACCTTCCTCTTTTTTCACATTTTTTTTTCAAAATAATACATTTTCAACTGTCATTTGAAAAAAAAATTATTTTATCCCCTATATAAACTCTTTCACATTTTATAAAAAATACACTTTTAAAACAATACATTTTTACTCTCTAAAATCCTCTCTAAACGCTCATTTCAAAATGAATCGAAACTCAAAAAACCACGATTTCAAGTTGTTGAACGATCCAAAAACCATCAAAAAGTGTTTGTTTCAAATGCAACAAAACCCGATGTCGTGCTCGAGTCTCAAGAATTAGGGGTGTTCATCGGTTCGGTTAACGGTTTGTTATGTTTATTCGGTTCGGTTTGTTTGGTTTTTGAGAAAAAAAATCCTAACCGTTAACCGAAGCGAACCAAATGCGCTAAATGGTATCCGAACCGAATTCCGAACAAACCGAATTAAACCGTTTTAACCGAATTAAACCGTTTTAACCGAATTCAGTCAAATCCAACCAAATTCTTTATTTTTTCCCAAATCTTTAATTTTATATCCAGTTATCCACAAATTCATAACCCAAATCTTTAGATCTAAAAAAGAACTACTGTAATCCACAAAAGTCAACAATTATGAACAAAAATATAGGGAAAAATGAATGTGATATCAACAATTATCAACAAAAATATAAACAAAATATAATATCAATCAACAATAATCAACAAAATTCAATTGTAATCCAAATATGTAGATCTAAAATTGTTAGGGAAAAATGAATGTGATATCAATTACTAACAAAGGACGTCGGAGAACTGGAGAAGGAGTCGGACGGCTAACGACAGACGAGATTCGGCGAGAAGAGAGTTGTAATCGGTTTTTTAAGGGTTTGCGGTAGTGCCCTTCTGCGATGACTTGCTATACAACTGAGAGAGAGGTTGAGATTTTAGGGTTTGCGATCGCCGGTCGCCACTCCTTTTGGCTGAGATATCGGCTTGATGAAGCAGGGAAGCAGGAATGAGAAGAGAGATTGGCCGTCGCTGGAGTTCCAGCGAAGGTCGGCGGTGGTCGCCACTCCTTTGGCTGAGAAGAGATGAGAGATCGTGGGTGAGGCGCGAGACCATTGAATGTGTGATGCGTAATGAAGAATTGAAGATTGAAGGCTGGTGAAAATCTCAGGATAACAAGGGTTTTCATTTTATGATATATAATATATAGATAAATAAATATATTTAATTAAATATTCGGTTTAAACGGTTAACTGAACAAACCGAATTCAAAAAAAAGTGTAGCCGAAAACCGAATTAAGAATTCGGTTCGGTTTTTTCGGTTACGGATACGGTTCGGTTAACGGTTTTAAACGGTTTTCGGTTATTCTGAACACTCTTACAAGAATCCCAAAACAAGAAGAAAAAAGGAAAGCGAGCGAACGAGACTGACGCAAATAGATCGAGTAGCGGTCCGATGGCACCGAAACCGTGGACTCATGACAAAGAAACGACGCTAAGAAGATGTTACATCGATCATTCCGAAATCAAAACCAAAGGTAACTCGCAAAAGCGCGAAAACTTTTTGAAAAAATTAACTGGTAGTTGGAACGAGATGATGAAATATACCGATCAAGAATACCGGACATATCATAAACTAAATTCTAGATGGAAGGATATGAGCGCGAAAATGATGCGGTTTAGTGGCATCTATAGCAACTGTGCCAATAACCACAAAAGCGGTACGAACGACAAAAATGTCTTAAAATGGGCGGAGAAGATATATCAATTAAAGTCGAACGGCCAAACATTTAACCACTACCATGTTTGGGTCGTAATAAAAGACGCTCCAAAATTTCGCGTTCTTTGTCAAGAAGCCAATGAGGTCCAAAGTTTTTAAAAAAGAACTAAAAATACGAGACAAACACGTAATCACCACAGGGTTCAGATGCCCATACGGATTATGCGGCTAACCTAGAACAAGACGAGGAAGACGATGTATTCGACATCCCGGAACCGGTTGGACGAGATACGACAAAACGGACTTTCGCCATTAGGTTTAACCAGGTGACCGGACTTAAAATGTATCCGTTGACCGTTAAAAAAAAATTAAATAGTTTACCGTAACCTTCATAAGCATGATTGGTAGCTCTTCTATACTCATGAGGCTCTGGATATATGAAAATATGTGGTGTTTTTTGTTTGCAGGTTTTTGTTACTTTTTCTTGCTTTGTTTGTTGGGACTTGGATGCATGTTGTTTTATACCATCACATATTCACATCCTAGAGTCTGGTTTGTGTTCGGTAGATGACACACAATCAAATAAACAAACACGTACACTTGTTCATCATGATAATTATGCAAACACAACCCTTGACAATCTTGGTCTAACACATACACGTATACACCACTGAAATACACAACATTCGATTTATGACACCCATTTGTTTGTTTAGAAGTGTAGCACAAACTTTGTATCTCTCTAATTGATCAAAGAGCTTAACATGTTCGATACAGACGTTGAGAAAACTGGTATGCTTTGTGGATGCCTAAAGAAATTCCCCGGATCTACTCTTGCCTTAATCTGAATCAACCTCTTAAAATTAGCCCTCTTCCAATACCTCTCACCCCAAACACTTGCTTCTGCATAAGTATCACTTCCAACACCCAAGTCAAGATCATTGTAGTTCAAATACGCCTCCCTAGGGTTCTTCGACACATACGGCTCTAAAACTTTATCAAAACTTCTCAACCACTCGATCCGTCTAAGAGACACCGGGGTCGTATCTGACGTTTGATTCATAAAACCAACACTTTTAAGCATCTGATACAATACCCCAGCCCTATGAGGATATGGGATCGCTGTATCAGAGTACTCATTCATCTTTCCACTAAAAGTATACGTGATAATCATCTCTGTCATATCATTCTCAAACATCTTTTCCCAAATCTTTTTGAGCCCCCTTTTTGGGATCGGGGTCCGAACATAGTCTGACTTACTTTTGCTGTTCCAAGGCTTCACTATACCAGTTCGATTCGCGAGCATCGACGTTGGGGTCGAGCTCGTATACGACGGCTCTCCTAACACGAGAGACGACTGGACCATGGTCATCTCCTCGCAAAACACACGTGTAATGTTGAGCTCGGGGAAGCGTTTGTCGAGCAAGGACAGGAGTGCATCCATCCTTCCGAGATAAAGCCCCTCGAACAACATCCGTATGGTTTTGGTGGTCGTGTTGCCGATCAACTCGCTGAATATTTGAACTCTCATCGTCAAATCGCGATCCAATCGTGGAGCTACGTATTGATATTTATGAAAAATATTCGTCCCGTTTTGTTCAAGTGTCACGTTTTTCCGGAAAACTGTAACGATCTCCGGCACCGGAACCAAACCCACCTTCCATGCGAGAATAATTCCGAAACTGCCACCACCACCACCGCGTAACGCCCAAAATAAATCTTCACCCATTGACTTCCGGTCCAATATATTCCCGTTAACATCTATGAACCGTATATCCAGAGCATGATCGGCAGCAAGCCCGTATTTCCTGACCAGATTCCCGTAACCACCACCGCTAATGTAGCCACCAATTCCCACGGTGATACACATACCAGCTGGGAAATACAAAGTGTTGGTCTTCTGAGAGATAGCATAATAGAGCTCACCAAGCAGCGCGCCAGACTGAACCCATGCGGTCATGCTAGTTACATTCACGTCTACCTGTCGCATGTTGACTAGATCAAGCATCACAAACGGTGCTAGGGCCGTATACGACAGCCCTTCGAAATCGTGTCCACCTGACCGGGTCCTGAGCTCGTAGCCGAGTTTCTTGGTGCAGAGGAGAATGGTTTGGACTTGGGTTTCATCGGTTGGAGTGGCGATGATGGAGGGTCTAGGGGTGGTGGGTTGGATGAACTTGAGGTTGTTGACTCTGGCCTCCCACAAGGACTCGAAAGATGAATTTGTTGGGGTAACGATGAGTTGAGAGATGGTGGTGTCATTGTTGGAGTTGGATTGAATGCAACTTATAAAATCTTCAGTCGTTCGAGTTTTGATATCAAAGATTGAAGAAGATGATCCCCATGAAACCAAATTTAGAATAATAAAGATGTATACAAAAGTAGAAAGCTGAGAGTTCTTCATGTTTTGGTGAGTTTGATGTTTGGTTAAGAATGCATGGTTACTTTATTTATATCAAATGATGAAGCTCCGTGAATTGCATCTACATCTTTATCTCCAAATGTTTATATTGTTTGATACGCCTCATTTACGTTGCACGCATATAATGTAAATATGTGTTGGCCCTTAAAGGGAACTAATTTTAACTTTATTTTCCTTATTTTGTGAAAATAATCGTTAAAAGCATTAACGATAAATTTGAGCCGGGGACTCCTTCGGAGCAGCCTTTATATTCCAACTGAAATAGGGGTAAGGTTTGTGTTTATCTTTTATTCAGCCTACTATAATTGAGATTTTTACAGCGTACGCTTGTTTTGTGTCTTGTTGTTTTTTTTTATTGTTTGAAATTAAATGTCTTACACACATGTTTTTTTAGTGTTTTTTATTGTAAATGTGGTTAGTAGTAAAAAAAATTGACATATAGAAGTTGGGTTTTACGGAAGCACCATTTCTATTTCATAATGATGTCCTCATACTTTAATGATTAAAAAGAATTTTGTGGATATGTTTATTATTATTTTATATATAGTGAAATTATTTTAATTTTTTGTTTTAATATAAAATGTTTATGTACAAGTGACTTCAATATTTTGGATCAGTTGGTAACATGCCGTTTGATAAATTGCTTCCTCCTATACATATCGCGTTCGATTCTGTACATCTTTTTTTTCTTTTTTCACACACATACATAAATAATTAAATATTAACATTTATTTTATTAAATAACAATCCTAATTAAAAAAATATCAATATATCATTAACAATTCTTAAATTAAATAACGATACTAATTAAAAAAATAACGATCTCACTATTGTGAATGTTGTTTTTGTTTTAGTTATATTATTTTTAAAATTGTGTGTTTCTATTTGGGTTCATAATTCTTACGATTGACGACTGCTTTTATTAAGGTTAAATTTATTGTTTTAGGGCGGGTTAAAAACTGTTATAACCAATTTTTCCTCTGGATTTTATATTCGTAATGTTGTAACCGCTGTCATGATTGAATATCCATATCGGTAATGCGAGATTTTAACATTGTGCACTTATACTTGAGTTCGTATTCTATGTAATTGAAACTTGCTTTTGCGAAGATTATATATCTTGTTTAATAATGGACCAACAATCGTTGACTGTTTTTTTGGCCTGCATTTAATATTTGTGATATCGTTAATTTCACCATGATGAGATACATATATTGACAGAGTGGTACGACTCAATATATCTTTTAACAAAATTTTAAATAGATAGACATCATGTATTTTTTGTTAAAAGGGGTTTACCGCCGCAATGCGTTGAAAAACCTATAGTTTACATACATGTGAGCATACAGTTTTTAAACATAATTACTATATATACATTTAGCAAAATCAATCATATTAATCATATTCAATAAAGTGTAATACAAATTACGTTTTTTTTGTTTTATATTAACCGCTGCAAAAAATATTCCACCACTTAAAAATATAAAACAGGGTTGGTTTCTTTAACATTAACAACTGCAAAAGATGAATTGTATTACGCAAAAAAATCGTTGAAAAAAATATTCCACGGGTTTCGAAAAATATACCTCGCTTCAAAAGAAATTAACCGCCTCAAGAAAATAGGATCTTCACAAAATATTAAGTAAAAGGGTGTCAAAGTTGAATTAATTTAAAGTTTAATTTTAGACCATGAACTTTTCACTCTTAATTTTAAATCCCTTTCTACTTTACTCATATTTTTTATATTTACAAGTTTCTAACACGTTCTTAGGTTATCAGATGATAATCATAAGTATATTGATTTGATTGCAATTATGTCACAAACATTTATATAAATTTCGAACCCAAATAGTGGCAAAAATTTTGCATGTTATTTAAATTAAGGATTACAACATGCACGTACATCATCAAGTATTTGTATAGTTTATTTCATTTTGATTGTGATTACTTTACAAACTATTTAGATTTAATAATAATTTTTACCTAATAATAATATTTGAATAATACTAATAATTAGAGCTTTGTTTTTGAATGACAACAAATACTTACGTTTTGATATTCAAATCGTGTCCAAAAACCTGCGGCAGTGCACGGGAAACTCTTAGTTACATACATATAGCTACATATATATGTACAAGAAGACGATCAAATAGGAAAAAATTAAAAACAAACCCTAAACCTAAAGATAAAACCTAAAAACTAAAAAAAAAAATGCCCTAAAATCCAAACTTTTATATTAGTCGTTAAAGCTAAAACCAAAAAGCAAACATTGTATGGTTTGATAAGACGGTTCCAATGCCATCGGAATGGGTTCAATCAGAATTCGTTTGGATCGGTTTTAGAGATTTTAAAAATCTTTCTTAACCTTATTAGGCAAGATAGACTTTTTATTTGATCCTTGCCATATATATAAATATAAATATATATATATATATACACTTTTAATTATTTATGAATTTTACTGTACAGTTACATGTCCAACAAATTTAAATTATAACCACTTCATTAGGTTTTTGTTGACTATAAACGGATTTTTTTTATGACTGAGTAACCCACTTACGTGGTAAACACCGCGTATCTCTCAATACCCGACTAAACGGGAGGAACTAGTAAACTACGAGCGCAAGCACCCAGGTCGGTGGCCTCGCAAAGAAAATGTCACCTCATAACTAGAACCCATGACCTCAAGGTTAAGACCATAACATCCTTACCATCAGGCTATCTTAACAAGGTTGACTATAAATGGATTTGTCATACGATTTACCGGATCTCCTTGATAATATGTATATATAGTTTTTTTTTAAAAAGTCAACCTAAAATTGCTTAACTATCAGCCCAATTAAAAACTTTTGACAATTATATGGAGTTCAATATATTATATATCGACGTCATTTGGGCCGTTCGATTAAACACATAGCTTGGTGCAATCAATTGACTTCAGTTCTGTGCTCTATCGTCCACATGTATGGATCACAGGTCCACATGGCGGAGGTGGGGCCACGTCATCAACTTCTTAGATTATTGAGATTCCATGTCACGATTAACGAAGATAACATTTGCCCGAATTTTATATTTATAAAAAAAGCGTGTACTAATTAAATGGCTTAAAGTCTATACCCTCTAATAAAAAGTTAATATTTTGACACATACCAATTTATTAGGCTATTATTGCTACATATTATTTTTTAAAAAAATTATTGTCACATGTCATTTTTAATCTTTACAATAATTCTTTCTTATATTAAATGATAATTATAATTATATTCTTTAATTTATTACATAAATTTAAATTTAATAACTAATGACTTTATAAACCTTATTTCATATTAAAAAATAGTTCTAACAAACAAAAAACAAAATCTTTTATTTTTTTAAAAAGCACACTTAAAAAATGTTTACAAAATATGAAAAATTTTTTAAAAAAATAAGAATTATTTTATTTTTTTGTAGTTTTAGGAAAAATAAAAGTTCTGTAAAAATAAGTTTTCTTAAAAAAACAAGTTTTCTAAAACAAGTTTTCCTACAAAGTATATAACATTTCAATTTTCAACTCGTGTAATACACGGGATTTTACCTAGTATACTAATAATCTAATATGAAGACGTTATTGTGTTAAACGTTTTAGAAAAATATAAGCATTTTTTTATTTCAATTAAAGCAGCTTTTACAAATGTTTGCATAGTTTTTAGTTTTTGTTTTATAACTAGAAATTTTTTATTCATGTTTTGTGACTGGTTAAATGTGGAAACTGATTGAGAGATATTAGCATGCTAGAAGTAGTGCCTTTACGATGTTTATTATGTGTGCTGCGTCGACAAATTAACATTAAAAAAAACGTATGAAGCTGTGATGATATGGTTCTGTTGATTAAAACATATATAAAAGACAAATATATAAAGGTAGTAATATTTCAGTTGGTGTCGTTCTTATTGGACGTTTCCGTAAGATGATATAATTTACGATACCCCAAAATATACTTTGCTTTGAAGACAACTCTATTTTAACAAAATTTATACAAAGACGTCAAGAAAAAAAAACTAATAGCAACTACAAAATTTCTTTATTGAAAAGAATTGAAATATACGAATAAATAATTAAGGAAAAAATAAATTGATAAAAAGATTAATAAGGAAAAAGTGTAAATTATAAATAATATGGGGTTAAATTGAAACATTAAAAATTAAAGGATTTATTTTTTAAATATTGTAGGGTTTATTTTGAAAATTTTGTAGGGCTTATTTTGAAATTTTGAGCGCGCAAGTGATGCCGTGTAGTAGCATGATTAAAACTTACACAACATGGAAGAATATAACGTAGAGGTGGATCAATTACGAAAATTAAAACATAAATTATTGTCAAACCCCCAAATTCCCACGTGTGGTGTCAGTCCACATGGGTGTGACGTGGCCAGAATCACAGCTCATGGTTATATAAAACAACTTTATATGCGTTTAAAATACAATGTTTGTCATAAACACAACCAAACTGTTTATAAAATAAAGCAGCGGAAAATGATTTGTCAGACACTACATGTTTCATACGTAATACATAAATAAAAATTGTTTGTTTCAAAGGACATGATATGAATGCAAGCAATCCTATGTTCATTTCTGAAGTGCATTCATGTTCCACGTGCTTGTCAGTTACCTGAGAACACATGTTTAAGAAAAAGTGTCAACACATAGGTTGGTGAGTTCGCAGGTTTTGATATACATATATAATAATCAAAAATGTTTGTCACGTGTCATGTTGTTTATCAAATGTTAGTCCCGAGCCCTAGGCTCCAAGTGTCAGTGCGTCACTACCGAACTAGACTTGTTAGTCCTTGCCTCCGCCATGTCTCGTGATAACAATGGCATGATAGGTTGAGATTTTACGTGTCCCGACCTCCAATCAGTATTGTGTCGCGTGGCGTTGTTCTATTTAAACTCACCCCGTTGTTTGTACATTAACGATAAGACTTTGCCAGGGCTTGTTACGATACAACACTTATGTTTGTCTAATAAACCAGCATACACAATATGTTTGTATAAGTATAAATGTTTGACTTGATTCAACAAGTATTCTCCCCTTATTTAAAAAGTTTGTAAACAAGTTAAAGAGGGGTCGTAAACTCTCCTTAGTGAAATCAGAAAGTGATAGCATAAGCTCCGGTACGCCGCAGGTGACTCGTTCACCGGTTACCTATATCGTATAGCTTACGTGAGTTTGTGTAAGTGACTGTGTTCGTGTTCGTGCTCGTGCTTGTGCTCAACAACCCTCGGTTGTTATGTTAGTCCATGTTGGTCCACATTGACCGTGCTTGTCCGTGTTTGATCATGTTTGACCGTGTTTGACCGTGTCAAGTCAACGACCCGTTGGTGAACCATGTGTTGGTTATAACTCGTGCAACATTCGTGATCGTGCTCAATGTGTGCAAAATGCGCAAATCGCGTTTATGGACAACTTACTATTTATACTAAGTTTCCATTTTTAGCAAATTTCACAACACGTTTCCTTTTAATGATTTGAACATACCTATTATCCTTACGTGATCATGTTAACACATAGCATGTTGTCACATGCGATCAAATAAATACATAGTTCGTTTTTAGTCATTAAAATTTCCTAATATGGAAAGTTTCTAGTTTTGGCATGTTTAACAAAAATAGTCACAATATTTATTACACAACAGTCATATTACATCATGATAGACCATTTAGCATGTACAAATCACGTATTGAGATTCCTAGTTCATGAGTTCGAATAACAAAGTTTCTAAAATTAGTAAGTTTTCATATAAAGCACTATTTTAACCAAGTTAAGGCATAATACTTGCTAATAACATCGTTAGTAACTATAATACATTATTTCAACGGTTCATTTCACCAAATATCCTCAACTATCAAGTTTCCACAAAATAAAGTTACTAAAAATAGTAACTATGCTAAAATATGCATCAAATGACTAGAACAACCTTCCTAATCTATCCTTTATGCCTAAATCATCTTATTATATAATAAATCATCATCTAAGCATGTCCATTTCACAATAACCATCATCCAACAAGATTTGAGTTACAAAAGTTACTAAAAATAGTAACTATGTCTCATAAGCCATTAATGACCATTTTAAGCCTAACAAATCATAACATGCATCCATATATCATCAAATATCATTTTTCAATATCCAAAATCCTTCAAAGTACCATAGATCATACATGCATGTAAGTGTTCATGAACATCTCATAGGTTCATGACCCCAAATCGTACATTCATCAATAAACACACATCATAGATCATCTTAAATCATCATAGATAATCAAAATCAGTAGTTTTTAGCTTCAAACTCAGATCTAAATCATTGAAAATTCGTGCATGTTGAGATTGAGTGTGTGCATATGTGTAAGACCTTGCATGTGGGTCTTTGAGTGTGATAAGTGCAAGATGACCATGTGATTACCTTCCAATGCTCCAAAGATGTTAAGATGGTTGATCAACAACTCCTAAAGCTTATGGGATCCCTCTCCTAACCATGTAGATGATGGTGATGGTGGTGAAAAGCTCCAACAATGGCTTCCTTCAATGACTTCAAGCTTGAATCCTCAATCCAAGCTCCAACTATGGTGTTATTGAGGGTTCTTTGAGTGTTTCAGAGGTGTTTGTAGGTGTTTTGGGGCAGATAAACTCGAATTGTGGCGTGTAGAACCGGTTATGATGAGTGTTATAGGATTGCAATGATGTTTGTGGCAACCAAGAAGATTTTATGCGATCCTACCTGATGGTCGACACGGGCGTCAGGCGTAGCGCGCGGATGGCCCTCATCTGGCCTGGTTTTCCTCGTCTTGCACGCATCTCCAGGATTCGTGTGTTGGGTCCGGGCGTAGCACCTGGGCCTCCGAACAAGCCCAATAGGCCCATTTTCAATGTTTGAGTTCGTTTTCGCTCATTTCTCGACTGTAGCGCGTTGTTTTAGCATCGTTTGAACTCTAATCGTCAATTATTATTCATAATTGATTGGGGAAGTGTTGTGCTTAGTTGTTGTGACGTTCAACAACATTCGTGACTTCTGACACGTGTGTGCGGCTTTTCGATAATTCCCCAAATTATCCTGTTGTGTGACTGTGTTTGTACTGTCGTGTCACGTGTCACACTAAATTAAACTAATTATAGTGCCACGTATGCAATTGCTATTCAAATAAACATTTAATTAAAATAGAATTTGACCTGGATTTTGCGGGGTGTCACAACTATAAACATTACCATGCCTCGTTTATTGCAGCATAAATACTAATAAAAAAGGTATTTAATACAAAATAAATATAAGAACAGTCAAAACATCTCATGATGCGTTGGAATATCTTCATCACATATGTTGTGTCGATGATTTTAACATTGTTAAGTACATAAAAAAAGTGTAATGAAGTTACGACGACTTGATTGTGGAGTTGAAATATATATAAAAGCAAAAATATAACATATTGATTGTAGTTGATTAAGGGAAATATATAGAAATATAACCATTGGCGGAGGTTTTAAGGGGCCCAGGGGTGCCCCGGCCCCTGCCATTTTTCTGGCCAGAAGTCTCGCTATAGTAGTTCTCGGCAGAAAAATTTTATATGTATTGAGTCCGGCCCCTTTGGTTTTGTTCATAAAATTCCTTGGACCCCTTTAGATTTTAAAAAATAATAAAGTTGAACTAATATTGTAAGTTTTAACATTACCTTTAAAGGTTTACAGTATCAGTTTTTATCTTGTTCAATAGCCGATCTTGAGTTTAAATCTTGTTTTGGGCCTTAAAAATTAAAGTGGGCTTTAACTATTTACATTACCTAGTTCAATAATCGTCTTCGCAAAGGAAATTGCTGAGAAAAGGAAATTACTTAAAAGTTTGATTCGGAGTGTATAATCAATGAGTTCAAAGAGTTTAAAGGTCGTCCCGTTGAATTGCGATTCTTCTTCCGGGTACTCATCTTTTCGTTTTAAACATTTTATGTCTTGTTTGATACATACATATATGTATTTTTGAGTGGAACATATATTTGATATTTTAAACTTTATATTGTTTGACCCGATCCGAATACTCATATGTCGACCTGAATTTTAACCCGAAACATAGCTATAAGGAAAAAAATTTGTCCCGTGACTTTCGGCCTCCTTGGACAAAATTTTCAAGCTTCGCCACTGAATATAACTCATTGTATCCCATCATGTATTGTTTAAAAGTCTTAAATATGATTGTATTCTATAATGTATTGGTTAAAAGAAATTACTAAAATGTAATTAATCTAAGTTATGGCATACGTTCGATCAATTATATTCCAAATGATGATCAAATCTCATAAAATGTCACACATCATAATTAAATGATCATTAACGAGAAGTTAAATGAGCAATACAAGACAAGTCAAACAAATAATAAAACAACAAAAGAAAATTTGTCTAGCATCAAAAGTCCATTATTTCCTATAAAAGTCTCTTGCATGAATCATTCAAAATTGTCTAATCATTACCTAAAAAGACATGCTCGAAAATGCAACTATAAAGCTAGCATTTTCGCATGTCTAATGACACAGAATTGCATAAACTAAAATGTCAAGTAATAGACAATAATATATGGGCAAGACATCAGCAATAAAATATTTTTGTGATTAATTTTCTCAATTATTTTTTAACATATTTGTGTGGATTTGTATGATTCTATTTTCTTATGAAAAAATCAACTGATTGGTTGCTAGTGATAATGATTTTGTTAGCAATTTTTTTATTATTTTTGTAACATAGTGTGAATTTTGTATAATTTTATTTTTTTATGAAAAATTTTTATAGAGTTTGTGATGATATATTTGATTTTGCTATGTAACGTATGCTTTTCCAAATGATATATAATACTCATTCTCGGAAGTGTAATGTTATAATTCGTCGCAACGCACAAATGGAAAAACCTAGTATATAAATACTATAGAGAAATCACAAGAACATTTAATATATCAACAACATCAATCACAACGATTTTCTTAATAACATCACTTAAATTCTGTCACTTCTTCACCAATTTTAGGTCTTATAATTGAAACCATACCAATCATTTTTTTTCTTTCCAAAAGTGGCTTCAATTCAAACCTGTTTGAGCCAATACCAAAACTTGACAAGGTTTGAACTGCTCGAATGGTTTCAATCCAAACAGGTTTGTCCCAACCAAAGTGAATATTAAAAAATAGATGATGTCATGAGATAAGCATAAGCGTGGTTGATTGCCTGATTGCGTTGAGTGGGATGCAATTTACTAAACAGAAAATTACCAAATTAATCAAGTTTGACCTTATTTTTATTAAAATAATCATTGAAATTTAGCCCGCTGTTTCAGCTTTAAGCATCCCTTTAGACACCCGTTTTTGTACTTTTGTATCCCAAGAAGAAACATACATGCCCACATGTTGGCGACTTTGTCGGGGTCTAAATGAGTGTCTTAAGATCATTTTTCTACTGGCGTCTTAAGACGCCTAATTTAGACACTAATTCTAACATCTTTTTGAAGTCTTTAGACTCCAAAGCAACGTCTTTAGACGCCCATTCTGACGTCTTTAAGCCGTCAGATTAGTCAAATCAGGTAAGGTCACATCCATCCAGATACGACGTGTAAAGACGTCACTTTGCAGTTTAAAGACTCCAAAAATACGTCAGAATGGGCATATAAAGACGTCTAAAGGCCTCTTAAGACGCTAGTAGAAAGGAGTCTTAAGACACCCATTTAGACCCCGATAAAGCCGCCAACATGTGGACCCGTATGTTTCTTCTTGGAACACAAAAGTACAGAAAACGGGCGTCTAAAGCAGCCTCTAAATCAAAAACGAAAGGCTAAATTTTAGTGGTTATTTTGGTAAAAAGAGAGTCAAAGTCGATTATTTTGGTAATTTTTCCTTTACTAAATGGGCTGAAAAGAAATTGTCTTTGGCCACTAGTGGACGAAGGAAAGTTAGATAATTACCCAGTTGGCCAGTTAACTGCAAGTCGGAACTTGGGCCGGCACTATATGTTTAACAACTGGGTTATACAATTAAATTTGGGTTAAGGGTTTTACTTGTTGATCGTTTTTTCTTAAGAATATTGAGAACTCATTTATGTCGCAAAACCTCGGGTTTTTTCCAATACCCAACTAATCAAGGAAAAACAAGTAAAGTGTGGCCTTAAGCAACTGGCTTGTTGGCTTTTAGGGAAAACCAGCCTTAGTGGAAATTGAATTTAAGACTTTTAGGTTGTCTTTTCTCTACTCAAAACATTGTTCATCAATTTTATGTGACATAATAAATAGGTAGTTACTCTAATCAATTTTAGATAGCTTTTTGGTTTCAATAAGAGTTTACTTTACATTAAAATTGTGTGTTATACGGTTAAATTTTGATATTAATTCATCGGTTGGTGAAGAGTCCATCAATAGGTAGTCAACCCACCAAAAGGTAAAATACCAACTGAGCTAAAATCAGTTTGTAAGATAAAACACAACGCTAATGGAACACTAAACCAGCACAAAGCTCGTTTAGTAAACCACCACAAAGCTCGTTTAGTTGCTAAAGGTTATGTTCAAAAACCTCGTATCAAATTTGATAGTGTAAGTGTTTGCTTCAATGGCTCGTGTAAAAACATTAGACTCTTAATAGCTTTAATATTTTTTGCCTGTAATCTCTTCTTCAACCAGTTTGATCGAATGTGTTTTGCTGAAGATACGCAGAGTTGAAAAACTGCCTCTTAGCAGTTTTCATGTTTTAATTTTTCTAAATTTGCCGCTAAATTGATACACCAAATTTTATGTCAAAATTCGTAAAATTAATTTTATATTGATTTTTCAATATATCAACTTAGGTTAGAAAAAAGACCCCAGCCAGGGACTCTGTCCCTTGAAACCCGCTCTATTCAGGAACGCTACCCTTGACCCTCATCAAGGGGGTGGTGCCCCACACCCAATTTGTTTAATAGATTTCATGATTCTTATTGATCAACAAAATTAATTCAATTACATTAAAATATCTAACACTTATTATCTTAGGATTGAACTAAGTCGAAGCAAAGAAGTTAAAACACTAAAACCAAAGGTTACGCTCGTAAAAAAGTTAGTGAAGCGGGTATGCATGATTTAAACAAACTCAAGGTCCACTTGAACCAGGTACGGTTCTATCCAAAGCCACGGATTAACCAAGTATTGACGCAACATGGGTTTTCAAATTGTGGTAGTATGCATGCACTATCTTCTAATAAAATAAATATTTTTTATTGCTTAGAAGCTTCAAATTCGAATAAAGTTTCCATACATGTTAAATTAAGTATTACAAATAAATGATTTTGTTCATGTTTGTATGAAGAGATTTTTGTGTCATGCATTTAGATTTATGTGACAATCAAAACTTAAATAATCAAAAAACCGGTATACTTTGTGGGTGTCTGAAGAAATTCTTCGGATCCACTTTCGCCTTGATCCGAATCAACTTCTTGAAATTGTCCTTCTTCCAGTACCTCTCACCCCAAACACTTGCTTCTTTGTAAGTGTCACTTTCAACGCCCAAATCAAGATCATTGTAGTTCATATACGCCTCCCTTGGGTTCTTCGACACATACGGCTCTAAAAAATTATCAAAGCTTTGCAGCCAATCGATCCGTCTACGCGATACACGAGTCTTGTCAGACGCTTGATCACTAAGGTCCACCGTCTTGAGCACCTGATACAACACCCCGGCTCTATGTGGATACGGAATAGCCGTCTCTGAGTAGTCATTCATCTTTCCACCAAAAGGGTACATGACCACGGTCTCGGATCCATCATTTTGTAACATCTTTCTCCAAATCTTTTTGAGCCCGGTTATGCTGATCGGGGTCCGGACATAATCTGATTTGGTTTTGAAGTTTGGCTTAGGGGTCGCGGACCGGTTCATGAGAATCTCAGCAGGGGTCGAGGTCGGCAAGCCACCGAATAAAAGGGTCGACTGGACCATTCTTACTTCTTCACATTTCTGTCGTGTGACATCAAGCTCCGGGAAGTTTTGATCCAGCAATGGAAGCAATGTGTCAATTCTGCCCTGATAAATTCCATGAAACAACATTCGTATGGTCTTCCTGGTGGTGTTGGCTATATTTTCGCTGAATATCTGAACTCTTACGAGCAGATTGTTGTCGATAGCGGGTATTACATGCTGATATTTATGAAAAATTTCAGTGGCACCTTCTTCCAAAGTTTTGTTCACCATGAAAACGGTTACTAATTCGGGTACCCGAACCAACCTTAGCTTCTATGCAAGAACGATTCCGAAACTAGAACCGCCTCCTCCGCGGATCGCCCAAAACAAATCTTCGCCCATCGACTTCCTGTCGAGAATATCACCTTTAACATTCATGAACCGAACATCTAAAACATTATCAGCACCAAGACCGTATTTCCTCATCAGGTTCCCATAGCCACCCCCGCTCAGGAACCCACTAACGCCCACGGTGGGGCAAATGCCAGCCGGGAAATACAAGGTGTTGGCCTTCTGAGATATGGTGTAGTAGAGTTCACCGAGCACAGCCCCACCCTGGACCCACGTGGTCTGGTTCGAGCAGTGGCGGATCTAGGAATTTTTTCTAGTGGGTTCACTATTTTCAAACACTTCAATTAGATAGAACCGAACATAAAAATTTCTGGGTCAGTTTGACGGTTCGGATCTTGTAATTGTCATCACATAATAACTGTGCGATATATTAAGCTAATAATTAAAAAAAATTTTATGAGTTCCAGACCAAACAGGTGTCAAGGGGGTCGCGCCCCCTTGCGGGAACCTAGGGGCAACACTCTTGGTGGGGTCTAAGGGGCTGAGCCACTAGTAGCGGTCCCTTTGGCCAGCCAGCGAGCGAGGGTCAAGGGGCAGCGCCCCTTGTGGGGTTCGGGGCAACGCCCCGAAACTTAAACTAAATTTGGGAGATTTCGGGAAGTGATTTTAACACGGTATTATTGAAATCCAAGCATTGATTGTCGAGAAGTCTCTAACAAAGATTACTTAATCCATTCAAGTTAACAAACTATTGGAGAAAAATTACAGTAAGGATTCACCCTTAAAATATTAATGGGTTCACCCTACCTTTTAAACCTTTCGAAAAATTTTTTTTCTACTAACGCTTCGAGACGCAGTGGGTTCCGGTGAACCCACACGTCTCCACCTACATCCGCCCTTGGGTTCGAGACATTCACGTCTATTGACCTCATGTTGGTCATATCAATCATAACAAACGGGACATCGGCTGTGTAGGATAGTCCTTCAAAGTCGTGTCCCCCGCACCTGATCCTGATCTCGTATCCGTGGTTCTTGGTGCATAAAAGAGCGGTTCGGATATGAATGATGGTTTAGGAGTTGAGGGTTTGTTGAACCTTAGATTGTTGACGGAAGCTTGCCAAATGGGTATGAAAGAAGCATTTGCAGGGGTGAAAATGAGGTTAGAGATGAAGGTGGCATTGTTGGAGTTTGATTGGAGGCAGGTGATGAAATCTTGAGAAGTTGCTTCAGTAACATGATCATGATTAATAGATGATGATGATGATGATGATGATGATGAAGAAGAAAGAGTTACAAGCAAGATGAATATGGAAGATTTTAATTTAAAATTCTTCAGGTTTAATTTGGTGAGTTTATACATCAACTTCAATGGATTTATATATATGTAAGATGTTGAGGCTGCAATGGATGACTGTAATTTATATAGTGTGCAAATGGAGTATAAAAATTAAAAAAACACAATTAATTAATTATATAAATTATATATATATAGACGCAGGTCGTTTTAACCGTCTTGAAAACATATCTGAGCCATTTAAATTATCCAACATTTGATCTCGGCCGTATAAAACATGCGGTTACACAGTAATGCATCAGTTTCTATCAGTTTTAGTGGAACCTACCGAAATAAATACGTGTCACCTGGTCATCAAAACCTCCACGTTTTCTTTAACTGCCGGTGGTTTTCTCCGACTGCACCACGATTCCACTCCCTATTTTCTAGGTTTTAGCCTCAAATAATACAGTGCTATCAATTATCAACGAAGATGCATGCCTTCACCGATCGGAAACCTCTCATTTCTCATCCCCTGTTCCCGATAAAAAATCCGGCTCAAAACATCAAATCAAAATGATGAACCAGGTGGCAAGACGAGAAGACGGAAAGCATAAGGATGGATTCACGGTGTGTGTATGTATGGGCTTTTTAGATCGAATTTGTAGTTTATTTCCATTTCATCCTCACAATATTTGGTAACTTTTTTTTTAATATGGTCAAGGAGTGAGTGATTTTTGAATTCATCATCTCAATTGCTCTTTGGTATCGACGTTGTCCCATTTGTTGACGGAGAAGGGTATAGCGCCATGACGGTGGCTTCTGTTAGGTCCCATTTGTTACGGCACTTCTTCTCTCTTGCCAACAATTAGGGAAGCTTTCAAGCGGTTTGTATTATCCATGTTCTCCTTATCGGTAATACATATATATGTATTTATTTGTACCCACAAATCATCCAGTTGGAAATTATTTTAACAATCATTTTCTGTGATTTTGTTGTAAAAGTTCCTTTTGTTTCCGTTTAAGGTGGATGAAGAGGCTGAAATGAAGGATCTAAACGCGATCGATTCGATTTATTACATTTTCTTCTGCTTATTTTGCGGATTCATAAATCATTTATTGTCAATTGTCTTGATTTTTCAGTTCATGTCGTATGTGTATCTGGGTTTTATATCTTTTTTATATGATTTGCGTTTTTACTTAGCGAATTGCATATTTAGTTGTTTGTTTTATGATCTGCTTTCTAATCATTGGTTAAATGATTTTATTTATAGAGGGATACCTGTGTCCATCATTATGACATTTAGTTAAATTGGTTTTCAAAAACCTGGTATGATTTCAGTTGGTCAAAGAAGACATTCAACGTTAACGACTTGCTACTACAGTTTCCGTTGTTGGCGGGCCTATACTGCAGTTGACATTTCATTTTATTTTTTAATTTTTTTTAAGCTTTTCATCATTGTTATTTGAAAGTTGAAAATGATCCCAGCCTGATAAATGGATTCTGGGTTATGTTCAACTAAATATTATCTTATCTTGAAAATTCTAAGAATGATTATTGATCATTAGATCATGAGATCAAATTTAGAAAGGAAAAATTAAAATTTAGAGGGAAAAATTGTTATAGGGTAATTCAATCATAACTATTTTCTCTTCGTATTTTTTAAATGTTCATAACTTTTACATACGATATTATTTTTTTAAAAAATATATATCATAAAAACAAGCATTTTTTATCTTTAAAATGAGTATAATTTTGCTATAAAAAATGAAATTTTTTCAGCTTATTGTGTCTAATTATCGTCATTGTGTGTTTATGTATAATTATATCTTTTTGTGTGTTTCTTACATTTAATTGTGTCTTTATTCCAGTTAATTGTGTCTTTTTTAAAGATAATTGTGTTATTCATACTTGTTATTGTGTTATCCTTAACATTATATATTTTACGACATCACTGTGTCTAAAATTGTTGTTTAGGAAAACAACATTGAGCAAACACAAAAGATATAATGATTTGTATAAAATACACAATGATCAATACAAATGACACAATGACATATATAAAAGACACAATGACTAATACAAAAGACACAATGACATATACAAGATACAATGTTTATACAAAAGACACAATGACATGTACAAAATTGTTCATACTCGTCATTGTGTCTTTTTTACAGTTAATTATTTCTTTTAAAGATCATTATATTATTTATACTCGTAATTGTGTCATCCTCGCTTGACATTATGTATTTTACAGCATCATTGTGTCTTAAATTGTTCTTAAAAACACAACATTGAACAGAAACACAAAAGACACAATGACCTGTATAAAAGAAACAATATCATATACAAAAGACATTCCATGTACAAAAGACACAATGACCTGTATAAAAGACATATTGAACTAAAAAAATAAAATTTTTTCTATAGCAATATTATAATAATTTGGAAGATAAAAAAATGCTCATTTTTATGATATATTTTTTTCAAAAAATAATTCCGTATGTAAAAGTTATGAACGCTTAAACAAGATAGATTAACTTAATAAAAAGTCAACAAAAGTAGCTATTATTATAATATCCTTCAACAACTTGATTTAATCATGGTCATTTATTAACGATCTAATGGCTCAATATTCTTCTTAGGCGTTTTAGTTTAAGAGGCTTATTTAGTTTAACTTAACCTAATAGATTTATATTTGAACTAATTTAACGAAGGAAAGTGACTAGCTAGAACGACTAAACTTAAAAAAAAATTACATTCAATTTTTAGAAGAGACGTGATCTTTGAGATTTTTTTCGTCTCTATATATTCATGTTTATATATGTATATATGTATGTATGTATGTATGTCGGTCATCGGAGTTGAGTTAAATAAAATTGCATTATTTATGTTATATTGGTTTGTTAATTAAGTAATATGAGTCGATCTCATTAGATATGATATCTCTATTCATATGTGGTAGATGTAAGTCTCTCTTTACGAGACTTCGTCTTATCTTTCTCAGACATACCTTAGTTTTACTAATGATGTGATATACTGACTACGGAGATGATTATGTAGTCATGTTAAATAATAATTTCTTTTTTTTCCTTTAACTACTAATTATCTTAAATGAATAAAATATATAATTATATAAAAAAAATATAAATATAATTATTTTTTAATTTATTTAAAACTTAATAAATCATTAAAATATACAATTATATGTTATCTTAATTATAATTTTATAATTCTTAAACATTTATACTATATTTATAATTTTCAAATATTCATAGTTTCTTCATCAATTTCTAACAACATTCAACATACAAATCTTCGTATAAATTGTTGTTTATAACATGATAAACCTTCTGTGACATCCAGTACGTCATCATCCGGCAAGTCCGTACGGTGTGTGTACTTTCACCATTTACTGTGTGTAAATACAGTTGTGTGACAACAGAACTCTGAAAACAAACAACAGTTGTATGTGTTTAAGTGAAAACTTAAATACAGTAAATACAACAACACAAGAGAAACAACAGTGTACAAATAAATGACAAGAACATATCGGTTGCGATCTTATATCCATAGATAACAGGAATCAGATGGCCGACAATTTAGTATGTAAGCAATGGGAATCCAATAATATCAATGTGAAAATAGGCAGGTATAGTTGAGTCCGTCTGCGAGAATGTTCAATGCAAAACAATAACTCAGTATCGCGTACGAATAATAAACCGACAGCGTGTTTGTGTGGGTAACGATTCACACAAACATATCTGTGGGTTTAACGTATTGAACGATAACTGACAAGTAGAAAACCAAATCAGAAAGTGAAACATACGATCGTGTTCGTACAGTTAGCGCTCTGTACGGAAACGCACGTAAGTAACGTTTTCTGACGAAACGAAAACGAAAACGAAAATACGACACGAACGGAAATAAATTAAGAAAATAAAATAATTAATGTTTTACAATTTTGAAACTCATCAAAAATAATGAAAACTAATATTTTATTTAAAACATGTAAAAATACGCGTTTACGTTCCGGAAACACGACGAAAACGAGAACCGAGCAAACGAAACGAACCCGAACACACGCGGGGTATGAAAACCCCATCTCAAGCATTTATTCTTCATTTACACCATCACCTACCTCCTTCTCTCTCTAGAATTCGGATCTTCTCTCTCTCTCTAAGATTCACCAAGAAAAATCCATATATCTCTCTCAATTCTTGATGGATTTTTGTGTTCTTGGTGTCTAAACGAAGATCTTGACATCCTCTACAAGGAAGTACAACCGATCGAAGTCTTTATCCACTGAAACGCAAGGTATGGAAGCTAGAATATTTCGAAAATTAGGGTTTTCTTAACTCTAGATCGTCACACACACCATAGTCGACTAACCCTCCTTCTAATTGCACCACACGCTCACGAGGGGTCCTATACGCACAACACTGCCATGGAAACCGATCTGCAACTGGAAATGATTGATGATGGTGGGCTGAATCGTTGCAGGTTCGTGGGAAGGGCTGGTCCACAACCGAACCCAGCCGAACCTTTCATGCAAGATAGCAACGAACCAGTGTTGAGCTGGACAAGAAGCGAACCATTCTACCCCAGCCGAACCTAGCATGCCACACATCATCACCGAACTAGTTACAAGGGCACCGAACCTCAGAGGAGACGAACCTAACAACATTGGCCCAACCTTCTGCAAGACCACAAACCTTCTACCTTCAGACGAACCTATACTTTGTCGAACCCATGCACGAGTTGCATGGGCGAACCTCGACCGAACCTTTGATTATAACTGAACCTACATGGCGAACCATTGGCTGATCTATCACCTACGAACCCACGACTAACCGAATCTTCCTTAGGCGAACCCATATGGCTAGCCGAACCCTAGCATGGTTGAATCTTTTATTACCGAACCTGTGAGATGCATGAGGCAAACGAACCTCAGAGATTGGTTCGGCCTATCCCAGTCACTTCGGCCCAAAATCCCATTAATAGGCCCACAGTTATTCAGCCATTTCGTTTGGCCCAAGAGTCAACACTCAATTGGTTTGGCCCATAAGTCCCACATCCATGCCCAACATCCTTATGTGTTAGTCAAGATGTTTCGGCCCACATTTGCTCCCGCCGTGACCTTGGGTCGGCCCATACACACACATTCAGCCCAAGGCTTTTGGTGTAGGGCCACCCTCATTCGAACTAGTAAACCCTTCGGCCCAAACAGGAGTAATCGACCCAACAATGGGACCATAATTAGCCTGGCCCACATAGCACCCATTTGTCTCAGCTATTGATTTGGCCCAAATTCATTTGGCCCAAATTCATTTGGCCCATAAACAAACATTTGGCCCATAGCCATTAGTTCGGCCCACATGGTACAAATTGAGACAAATACTTGAAAATAATTTCAAAAGTAACATGCGTGGGATTTCTTAAATATTACAAAGGTGGCAAGTTATGAACATAATGAAATTCAAAAGGCTAAACATGTTATTCTAAAGGTTGTTAATTTTTAACCTAAAACCTAAGTTTATACTTACGACCTCGAATACATGACATTAAATCAAGTTGAACCTCAAATCAATAAGCGAGTGTTTTAAATGTTAACCTAATTGGGATAAGTATTTCTAAAGTCAATAACAAGTATACATGGCCGAATGAAGACCGAGACTCAAGTGTTAGCCAACTCTAGGGCTAACACATTCACACACAAATCACTAAAACGTGTACTTATGAATTACAATCACATGAAAACAATACAGGATCGTGAATACACAACAAACACAATCAAGAGCGCGTGCATTTTCTGCTTAAGCTAAGTCAACCACTTCAACAACAAGGTGAGTTCATATGCCCCTTTTCTAATCTTTACTGATTTCAAAGCTCGAAGCTGAGAAACATGCTAAACTTTTAATTATTTAAAAGTTTCAGTTAACATATTGCTTTTACTATGACTTTGATAATACAACGTGTACTTTATTATCGTTTATCATCATATACTTGCTTGGGTTGATTTATATCATATCCGAGATAGTTAGGAAGATACATACCATTATAGATTCCTGACACAATCATACACTAGAATAAGACTAGCTGTAAGAATATATCTTACAACTGGTTATTATTCTTACACGATAGAACAACGGGAAAACCAAGTGATAGCATGCTGATAACAATTACAAACACCAAGAATGATAATCATGATAACGAAACTTCATGATAACAAGATCATTCACTCATTTCTAACATCGTGTTATAAGATAAGTCCTTATAATACTTTGTTAAAGTCACTAAGAACACTCCACATATAGATAACCGTGGAGAAAATTACTTGTGATATCGAGGAGGATATTATGAACACACACTTTTGGGATGGCATTCCTCACATATACTATCATTATCTATTAAGACTTTATTTAGAGTACATCCTATAACCGTCAGAGTGTGCCGGTTACACTAACCATAGATCAGTCGAGTAAATCATGAACTTTAAACATAAGTTTTGGGGTAATCTAATTAAATCATACCAGGCACGAGAGGTGCTATCATTATAACTAGGGAAAATTCATAAAGTCTAGGGAACGTAGTCATTCAAATAGATATCGTGAGAGGATATCTTACACACCGGGCTGGTCAGAAATGACAGCTACTGAGACTATTATGTCTCAATCTAGGAATCATGAGTAGAACATTTTACACACCGGGTTGGTCAGAAATTACAGCTATTGAGACTATTATGTCTCAATCTAGGAATCATGAGTAGGACATTTTACACACCGGGCTGGTCAGGAACGACAGCTACTGGGACTATTATGTCCCAATCTAGATATCGAGTATGATATCTTACACACCGGACTGGTCAGTACTGACAGTCACAGAGACTACAAGGTCTCGCTCTAGATATTGAGTATGATATCTTACACACCGGACTAATCCGTAAGGAATAGCTAACAGAGATAATTACGTCTCTTTATAAATTATTGTAATCCCTGAGATTTTATGATTCAAATTTAAATTTTAAACTTGCCAAATTCGATATAGAAATAACAATAACAACATGGGTTCATTTGACAATTTATTCATATTTATATACACATTCGTCTGTACACACACATATAAACTTAACACAACAAACAAATACATGTGATAAACATTTTATTATTAAGCATTATAATACTATGAATCTAAATAAAAATCATAAAGCTTTATTAACTTTTACAAAATTATGACGTTTCAAATTTATAAAACCATAAATAATTATTAATAATAATTGCTAAAAGATTTTTTTTTTTAACTTCAAATGTTTTGGAAAACAAAAGTTTTATAAATCTTAATAATATATATTATAAACTTTTAGTTGGTCTTGACATAATAAAAGATTGTTGATAAAATAATAGAATGAAACTGGAGGGGCTGAATGGAAAATATTATAAACTCATTTAAGAGGTTGAGAAAGTGTTAAAACTGAAATAATCACTTTAAAGACTTGAAGGGCTAAAGGTGTGAAAAAGGAAACTTTTATTTCCTTCTTCTTTCTTCTTCCCCTAGCCTTCCGTTTGAACCATTTCCCTAACCGGGTCCTTTCCTAAACCCGCTTAAACACAACTAAAAATGCAAACTCCAGTAATCACGCGATTACCGAATCAAATAAGATCATAATCCTGATATAGATTCCAAAATTTGTCAATAAAACACGTCATCACAAATAAACGGCAACTCGTAAAAAGGGACCTGCAATTGATTAACAAATCTGGGTCTAAATCAAAATTAAAAGAACACATATGCTCACGATTGCTCTCTGAGACAAAGGAAACCAAAGATAATCGTGAAGGTCTCCTAAATCAAAGATTCAAGTCATCATGTGACCAAGTCCTGTTCAACTCTCTCCGGCCACTTCTAAACCGGTTTTATGCTACTTCCTTATTCTATCATTTTTTTTAAAGATCATAAAAATTCCATTCAAATATTCTGTTGTCATCAAGTTTATTTGAATAATAATAAAACAAGATATATGTATGCTTTTGTTGTAATGAATTTTTTTAATCAACTATATATTTAAACGTTTATTATAAATCCTAGACATAATAATATAAAATAAATTACTCCAATATAAAAACTAATATACTTTGAACTACCAAAGTTATTTTAAACTCATTATTATAACCAGCAAATTTACTAATAATTCTAAAACAACTTTCTTGTTATTATCTAAACGAAACATATAATCATTTAAAAAAAAAAGATATTCTAAACAAATAGTTATAGCTTATTCCAATTATTTATTTTATAAATATCAATAATAGCTTATATAGAAAATATAAGTTAGCATTATAAATCTGTAGCAAATGTTCAAATTATTTATATGAATTATTTGAAATAAAATTCTTTTTAGACAAAATTCTTAAATTTTATTATTAATAATAGAGCTTGGTTAATCAAAAACAAATGGTTGGAATTAGGTTATTCAAATGCAATGCAATTCAAATAAAAGTAGTTATTTGTTTAAATAAATATTCAATATTTATTAAAATGAATAAATAAATATTTAATTTATACCATTCAAACTTAAGAAAATATTATTCTAGGACTTCCATAGTATATCATAGTTCTAAGACATGAACACTTGAACTTTAAGGAATACTAAGTTTATTATTCCTATGAACTTTAGGTGAAGCACTATCCTTGATTCTTTCATCTAGCACTTATCACTTGGACTAACTAAGCAAACCAAACGAATAATTCTATACTCCCTCTTTACATTTTTGTACTTTTGGGATGTTACATATGCCAGTATTCAAAATCAAAGTTATTCTAAATTCAAATTCTATAGATGCAATGCCTTTAGTCTATTTGGTTTGATTCTTTGCTATGTGATACTACTTGCTTTGTGATTCTGTGTTATTCTATGTTACTCTATGTTATTCTATATTATTCGATACCGAGTAGCCTAAGGTGTGTTAGATACCACCTTCGCTTTGACTTATGTCAAATGTGACAAAAGGGCGAAAAGTACAATCATCGGCAGACTTGTGATTATACTTAGCTTTGTGCTTTGTATTGAACGAGTTTGGAGACGATATAAACTATTGCAGACTTGTAGATATACTAAGATTTTTTAGCTAAGTATTGATACGAGTTTGGAGACGAGATAATCTATAAACTTAATTGCAAACTAGTAGGGTATGCATGCTAGGGGTGTTCACGGTCCGGTTCCAAACCGTGAAACCGCCCAAACCGTTCAACGGTTCGGTTTCACGGTTGGTTTTTTTTATCAAACATTCGGTCGGTCGGTTTCAAAAGTTTAAAACCGTAATAAACGGTTTGGTTTACGGTTTTCATAAAAAACCGGTCGTTAAAAACCGGACCGGACCGTATATGTGTGTGTACGCGTATATATAAATATATATACATGTATATACGCATATATATATATATATATGTTTATATACGTTTGTATACACATATTGAGTTCTTGATTTATTCGCGATTTGAAAAAAAATACAAATGGAATTTGTGTAAATAATCTGCGTTAATGGATGCAATGGCGAAGACATAGGATAGGTTTATGCTAGTAGACCTAGTTTTAAATTTAAACAATGTAGACTTATTCAATTGTTGTATTTTGATTTTGTAAACAATGTAATGAATGTTTGATTTAATATGAGTTAATGTTTGTTAAATTTTTAATATTGTTGCATTAACTATTGAAACTATAAAATAGCACCATGAGCTAATGAACAGTCAAGCTCGCGCCCCGACGTAGTCCGCCGTCGGTCGGGGTGTGACAATTATTTGGTTATCTTACATGCCGGGCTAATCAGTAATGATTAGCTACAAAAACTATTAAGTTTTGCTCTAGATATCGAGGATGATACCTTACATGCCGGGCTAATCCGTAAGGAATAGCTGACAGAGATAATTTCGTCTCTTTCCTTTTCAATATTGGGATAATCATACTGGGGAAATCATGGGCGTAATGAAATGGGTATCCATAGTTGTATTACAAGTAGCGTTGAATCCCATTGAGTATGTGGTGGGATGGCGTTTGGGCGAGTCGTAGGCTTGACCCTTGCGTATACCCTATATATAAGCATGATTGGTTGGATGAGACACTATCTGTAAATATAACTATGGAGAGGACATTGTGTGAAACATGGGAATCAAATATCAATACAACTTGTGTGAAACGTTATGAACATGACTAACATCAAATCAATGGTTTTCAATTACTAAACTTATGAACTCACCAACCTAGTGTTGACTTTGTTTAAATGCATGTTTTCTCAGGTGACGAACATGCTTAGTCACCAAGATTACAGGGACTTAGCTAGTGGACTTTAAGAAGACCTAGCTACTATTGTGTTGCATACTTTTGGATGACAAAACCATGAAGCATCTTTTATATATCTTGTACAGATAAAAGATATGAACTCATTGATTCTTTTGGATAGATTTACTTAGTTAAATTATGAACTTACATTGTAATTTAACTTTGTAATTCTACATCATATGTCATGTTGTTATTTCTCATTATATATCATGTGTCATGCAAACAATCTGACCATTTCGATTATCAAACGATATCGCACCCCAGGAACCTTCCGCCCGACGGGAAAGTCGATTCAGCCCGCCGGCTCGGGGTGTGACACCTTCTGATTTTGACTCAGCAAATATGTATTAATCAGGATTCGAACCTTGGCTGTCATTTTTCTACTTGTGATGGATTAGCCGGTTTCCAACTGTTCAAAGTCGGTGGTCGATCAATCTCGTGACCACGTCACATTTGTAATTTGTGAGATATTTTTTTTTCCTTGCTCTTGCATGTTGTTCCTTGTGGTGAAATATTGTCAATGTTTTTAGACCTCCAATTTATTTCAATGGTTCCTCTCCTGCTGTCACATTCCTTAGCCACCTTCTGACATTATTTATAAGTCGCCGAATTATAAAAAGGATCGAGTTAAGTTATATTTTGTCTTTCTAATGTTTTAGGCAATAGTTAGCAATAAAAAAAAGAATTAGACAAAGATATCCTCATATTCCACACCATTGAAACTAGTTTTATACGCGTATGATAGTAGGGTATTTTAATGTTATAATTACATCACTCTACTAAAATACGTTCAAAATTAAATAATAATAATTGTTTAATTACTTAAAATACAACTCCTAACATAATGAAAATTTTCAAATTAATTAAAACACAAAAAAACTGTGTATTAAAATATAATTAAACATGATTGTCTAAAAACCAAAAATATAAATAACGCCTAAAAGACAAAAATCGAAACCTCGGATAAAATAAAGAATTCGTATAAACCGCTTCGGAAAAGCAATAGTATCAAATCTATTTCAATTAATCGAATGTAAGAATCAAAAAATCATACAACACCTAAAAATAAAAAAAATCCATATAAACCGCGTCTAGAAATTAATTTTATTTCAATTAATTGCATCTAAAAATAATTAAAGCGACTATAAATTAATAGCATATAAAAATTAAATTTATTTCAATTAAACGTGTCTAAAAATGAATGTGAATTTAAATAGACTTACGGCTCATATTAAATCTAATATCAATTTAAATCAACGGTTTGTGTGTATATAATTTTATTTAATAATTTTTTTAAAGAAAATATAAATTTTGTTTAATAATTGTTTGATTGATAAAACGCCAATATTATTACCACTGGAAAATAATCTACCACTATCTTCTCGAGATTATTAAAGGAAAAAACAGAAATAAAAAAGAAAAAAACAAATGAAACGAAAGGAAAACAAAATAAAAGTTAAATAATTTTGCCTAGTTTTTCTTACCGTTTCCTCTATTTTTCTTCTTAAATAAACTCAGGAACACAAACAGTTTTTTTTGTTTCTTTTCATTTTCTTTCTTCTCTTTTTAAATGAGCTCGAGAACAGAGCATACCGAAAAGCTCGTGGAATCGGTGAGCGACTACTAGAGGAACCAAGAATCTAAAACAAAAGAAAAAATATGTTTCAATTTCCGCTTGAAAATTCACTGACGAATCCGATAAATCCATAAATTAAGTCGTTGAAAAGCCCACGAAAATACGAGGATCCAAAATTCTCGATCTCTAGAAAAAAGAAATATATTTTTTTACTAGGTTAATACCCCATGTGTTACACGGGTTGAATAAAAAAAATATAATAAATATTAATCAATGAGAATATAAATTCTAATGTGAAATATCATTAAAATTTGGTATAATTTAATACTTTAAGTAGTAATTATATTATTTCATTAAACACGAAATTTTTTAAAGTGTGTTTAACATTTCAATTAAAAAAGTTAAAAATTTTATATTTTATAATAATTTGATTTTTTAAAAAAAATTTTAATTTAAAAATGTAAAATATATATATAATTAAATGTATTTAATAGGAGAGAGATGAGGGTTTTATGTTTTAAAATGTCAAAATCAGTATTTTAAGTTGTTAAATGTTGCAAACTCGGTCCTTTTCCGTTAATTCCGTTAAATATTAACAGAATAGGGACATAAATATAAAAAAAATCATATAAGCAATTGAGTAAATTTCACTTTTGGTCCTTTATATTTGCATAAATTTTCAGATATGATCCTTTATTCTGTTAATATTTAACGGAGTTAACGGAGAAATGAACAAGTTTGCAACATTTGAAAACTTAAAGGACTGATTTTGACATTTTGAAATATAAAAGACTACTTCTGAAATTTTGTATAAACATAAATGACCAAAAGTGCAATTACTCTATAGGTAATAAACAAAATTTCATGTTCATGTTCATGTTCGTTCTTTATTGCTCGATTTTACTTTGGGGTTATGTTTTTGATCTTGCGGCAATGCAAAGCGCGCCCACTTTTAAGTTTTAAGATGGAACATGTTTTAGAGATTTCAAGTGTTTTTAAATTGGGAAAACGTCATACAAATGTAACCAACTTTCAGCTTTGTTCCACTAAGGTCACTCATACTTTTTTTTGTTCCGATTAAGTCACTCATACTTTTTTTGTTCCGATTAAGTCACTCATACTTTTTTTTTGTTCCGATTAAGTCATTCATACTTTTTTTTTGTTCCGATTAGGTCACTCATATGAGTGACCTAATTGAAACAAAATTAAAAGTACAGTGACCTAATCGGAACAAAAAAAAGTATGAGTGACTTAATCGGAACAGAAAAAAAGTATGAGTGACTTAATCGGAACAAAAAAAAGTATGAATGACCTAATTGGAACAAAGCTGAAAGTTGGTTACATTTATATAAAGTTACCCCTTTTAAATTTGACAATTGTTTGATATCTATTATTATTATTATATTTAAAATTCGTTTTTTTTATTTATTAAATGTAGTAAAGTGGTAGGCATAAAGAGATTGACCACAAACTAAGAGTAAATTTATCACATGTTACTTCTTTCCAGGGTGTTTTTGATATAAATATGAGTACTTTTGTTTAGAGAAAAGCAGATGTTAATTGGTAGGTATATATTGGATTTGAAAGGGTCCTATTATTCTCACATCCACCTCACACCTAGCTTCTATACATCTTGTTATAAGGGATAATCATTGTTTGTTAGAATTTGATACTCTTAATGATTAGACTCTTATACCGGCTATATGCTTCGTCAAAGTTATATACGAGACCAGTCATTGTTGAATCAGTAGGTACAACCAAACCCATTAGGAAATGCAAATGTCTTTAATTCTATGTATTGGAACTTTAATTTTGTGCATATCAATGAAGCAAGCTGTCAATGGATATGTCAAATGTTAAGAAAATTCTATTTTATTTCAAATTTGTTACTGTTGAGCTTACGACATTTATTATTTGTCGTTAGAATCAATCACTTTTGTATGTATTGGTTAAACACTTAAACTTGTAGTTAATGAGTTCTATATCAGTTGGTTTGAGAGGAGGCAATCCAACTTATGGTTTTCCAATGTAAAGGTTATGAGTTCGAGTATATCACTTGAAACCATATCGCCCGTTTGCATCGTATGCATGTTGTTTTATACCATCACTTCCTAGAGTCGATTTGTTTTCGGTTGATGACACACAATCAAATAAACAAACACACTTGTTCACCATGATAATTTAGTGAACACAACCCTTGACCATCTTGGTCTAACACATACACGTATACACTACTGAAATACACAACAGTCGATTTATGACACCCGTTTGTTTGGAAGTATAACACAAACTTTGTATCTCTCTAATTGATCAAAGAGCTTCATATGTCCGATACAGACGTTGAGAAAACCGGTATGCTTTGCGGATGTCTAAAGAAATTCTCTGGATCTACTATTGCTTTGATTCGAATCAACCTCTTAAAATTAGCCCTCTTCCAATACCTCTCACCCCAAACACTTGCTTCTGCATAAGTATCACTTCCAACACCCAAGTCAAGATCATTATAGTTCAAATATGCCTCCCTCGGGTTCTTCGACACGTACGGCTCTAAAACCTTATCAAAACTTCTCAACCACTCGATTCGTCTGAGCGAGACTGGGGTTTTGTCTGACGTTTGATTCATAAAACCAACACCTTTAAGCATCTGATACAATACCCCTGCCCTATGAGGATATGGGATCGCTGTATCAGAGTACTCAGTCATCTTTCCACCAAAAGTATACGTAATAATCATCTCTGTCATATCATTCTCAAACATCTTTTTCCAAATCTTTCTGAGCCCACTTTTTGGGATCGGGGTCCGAACATAGTCGGATTTCTGTTTACTATTCCAAGGCTTCACTATACCAGTTCGATTCGCGAGCATTGACGTTGGGGTTGAGCTCGCGAACGACGGCTCTCCTAACACGAGAGACGACTGGACCATGGTCATCTCATCGCAAAACACGCGTGTAATGTTGAGCTCGGGGAAGCGTTTGTCGAGCAACGACAGGAGTGCATCCATCCTTCCGAGATAATAAAGTCCCTCGAACAACATCCGTATGGTTTTGGTGGTCGTGTTACCGATCAACTCGCTGAATATTTGAACTCTCATCGTCAAATCGCGATCAATTCGTGGTGCTACGTATTGATATTTATAAAAAATATTCGTCCCGTTTTGTTCAAGCGTCACGTTTTTCTGGAAAACTGTAACGATCTCCGGCACCGGAACCAAACCCACCTTCCATGCGAGAATAATTCCGAAACTGCCACCGCCACCGCCGCGTAACGCCCAAAACAAATCTTCACCCATCGACTTCCGGTCCAATATATTCCCGTTCACATCTATGAACCGTATATCCAGAGCATGATCCGCAGCAAGCCCGTATTTCCTGACCAGATTCCCGTATCCACCACCGCTTAGATAGCCACCAATACCGACGGTGATACACATGCCTGCCGGGAAATACAAAGTGTTGGTCTTCTGAGATATAGCATAGTAGAGCTCACCAAGCAGCGCGCCAGTTTGAATCCATGCGGTCCTGGTAGTGACATTCACGTCTATCTGTCGCATGTTGACTAGATCAAGCATCACAAACGGTGCTAGGGCCGTATACGAGAGTCCTTCGAAGTCATGTCCACCTGACCGGGTCCTGAGCTCGTAGCCGAGTTTCTTGGTGCAGAGTAGAATGGTTTGAACTTGGGTTTCGTCGGTTGGAGTGGCGATGATGGAAGGTCTAGGGGTGGTGGGTTGAATGAACTTGAGGTTGTTGACTCTGGCCTCCCACACGGGCTCGAAAGATGAGTTTGTTGGGGTGAGGATGAGTTGAGAGATGGTGGTGTCATTGTTGGAGTTTGATTTAATGCAGCTTATGAAATCTTCAGTAGTTGGAGTATTGATATCAAAGATTGAAGAAGATGATCCCCATGAAACAAAATATAGAATAATGAAGATGAATACAGAAGATGTAAGTTGAGAGTTCTTCATGTTTTGGTGAGTTTGATGTTTGGTTATTAATGGGTTGCTTTATTTATATAAAATGAAGAAGTTAATTCCGTGAATTAATGGATCTCCATCTTTATCTATTAGTGTTTTTTATTGTTTGAAATTAAATGTCTTGCACACATTTGTTTTAGTGTTTTTTTATTGTAAATGTGGTTAGTAGTATTAAAATTGACATGTAGAAGTTGGGTTTTACGGAAGCAACATTTCTAATTAATAATGATAACTTCATAAATGATAATTAGCTCAAGTGGTTGAGAGAAGGTACCTTGTGACTTTAATATAGGTGAGGTCATGGGTACAAGTCCTTACATAGACAAAATAAAGGTTTCATTTTGGGTTAGAGGGTTTTCTCTCACCTATGATGGGTTTCTTTCTATTGGGTGTGGATATAATCAGGTGAGTTTATAACCCGTTAGTGATACAAATTGCTGTTAAAAAAAAATGATAACTTCATTCTTAAAAGTTTTCTTTCTGATAGTTATTATATATACATTTAGTAAATGAAATTATTTCGAATGAAGAGTAATAATAATTAAAAATAAGTTTTTATATATTAACCGCTGCAAGAGTGAACTGTAGCGTTAAGAAAACCGCTGCAAAAAGTAGCTTCAAAATATAATTATATATATATGGTTGCCAGTGAAATCATCTACCCTTAGATTAAATCCTGGCCTTTTAAAATACCTTAGATTAAATCCTAGACGTCTAAATTAATTTTATTGTGCGGTTGCCGGCGGTTGCACATCCCTTCGTCTCAGCCCAATTCATAACTACTCCCGCCTCTAAATTATCGCTCGGTTATCTCTGTTTCACAACTAGTCCATTCACCCCTACTCCATATATCCTACTTTCTATCTCTAGGACTTGTGAGGATCGACTGTCGGGTACTTAAAGGAAACCGAAGGAGCAACTGGTGAATGACGCAAATGAAGGGATTTGCAACAATGAGGATTAACGGTAGCTCGGTAAGATCTGATCGTGTTTCACTCTTTTATTCTTTCTTTCGTTGACTCCCATATCCAGTTTTTTATTCAACTCTTTAATATATATGATTCAAGTATCTAATTTGATTGATTTTTTTACTTTAGGTTTTCTCAGTTTTGGATTCATTAATCATGATTCAACCCTAGCTTCAAGGTTTCAATAGTTTCAATTTTTCTTCTGATTCACGATGCAATTTGAAGATTTTTATTCAATTTGAGGCACTAATTATACATTTATATGCAAAATCTGCACCACCTTCCCCACTATCAACCTCTAAAAATTGTATTTATCGCAATTTTTTCAATTCTTTTGATCAGATTTCATGTTTAGTTTCGTAGGATTGTGATTTCATTTATGTAATCGGTGCTTATGTTTTGATTTTTTGGGTGTTTTGTTAAGGTGTTACCCAATCAGTGAACTTTCGATTACTTGAGCTTTAAACTTGTGATTGTTGGTGATGCTGGAATTGGTAAAGCTTTAGGTTTTCTTTATGCGCTTTGAATATGTTGGTGAAATATTATCATTTTAGATTTTGTATGATTGATTATCACATGGTGTTGTGAATGGTTTGTGCTTTTTAGTGTTTTTCAAATTTTAGGAAGGTTTCAGTAGACTTGTATCCTTTTTAAAGATTGTAGAAATTTTTTTGCATGATCATCATATTTAATTTGATGTATTTTTGTATTTGTTGCTGCTCATCTGGTGCCCCAAAAGCAGAAGCAAAAATAAAAACCGGGGAGACTTTTTAACAAGTATTATATCAAAAGTAGCAGCAAATTCTTTCCCAGTCCTCATCATTTTTATAACCTATTTTGTGTGATAGATTTGCCAAAAGTTATTATATTATCATCTGTCTTTTTTTGGAGTTTGACCCATGCGTAACTTACCTTTGTATGCTATGGGTAGAGGTAAAATTGTTTACATCTTACAATTCTCATACCCTATCCTAACTTTGTTAATGGTAGCTTATATTGAGTACGGTGTTGATAATGATGGTCATGCATAACTTTTGGTGGTTTATTTTTTTTTACAATGTACCTAAATAATTTTCAAGAAACTCAAGTGCTCATTATTAATCATGTATTAGCAAGAGGCAAGTTTGCCTTCATCTATATATTGAAATTTTCCCTTAATACATACTACTATATTTACAACCATCCTAATACATTTTTTGTATTTAAATTATCTTTTGGTGACACAATAGCTACAACCATTGAGCTGACCAAGGCATACGGTGTTGACAACCAACATATAAAAGGGCTAACTTTAGAAACCGATGTATCCTGTTATCTGTAACATAAACCATGAGTTCATCCTTTTAGTAAAATGGCATTGTAACATAGGTGTTGGTGTTATTGGATATGTGCTATGACTTGCACTCCGGGAATCAAAAGGTTGAGTGACAACTACCCAACTTAATAGGTATATTGGAATCATTGATCCAACTCTTACTGATGAAGTCAAAATAACCTTACTAAAAAGATATATGAATTGAAAGGTGTTGCTAACATGTTAAGTAAAAAACATTAGTGTTGAAATTCACTATCCGAATTTTTCGGATATCCAAATTTCGAACACCCTTACTTATGTCATTGTAACGTTACAATACCCGGCCACCGGACGGGTATAAAACTAGTTAGGAGTGGTTCCTTAAATATTAATCGCTCCAAAAGATGAACTGTATTACGCAAAAAATCGGTGAAAAAAATATTCCACTGCTTCAAAAGATAAAATTGGGTTGGTCTTTTCGAAAAAAAACTAACCAGTAACCACCTCAAGGATATAGGATCTTTGAAAAAATAAGATGAAGAAAATGTTAGATATTTTAGTGTAATTGAGGTTAATTTTATCGATCAATATGAATTATGAAATTATAAAACAAGTTGGTTGTGGGGTGCACACTTGTTTAATATTTTATAAATTCAATAGGGGTTCCAAAGGGGGCAGCGCCCCCGGTTAGCAGGGTCCAAGGGGCAGAGCCCATAAATTCTTCGATGAAACACAATCTGGTTCATTCTATCGAATTCACAAAGAAATCTTCATACTTGTTCTTGAACAAAATTGAATTTTATCCGATCAAATATTTGGGTGAACCGCAAATAGTTTGATCTGAAAGTGCAATCCACGACTTTCAATTTCATCCGATTGTTCGTGTTTTCTGGAAATTCTCTACAGAAAAAGGGTGTCAAAGTTGAATTAATTTAAATTTTAATTTTAGACCCTCCTTTCTTGAGTGTTCGAGCAGTTGCAAAAATTTTGCACGTAATTCAAAGGCTTATAACACGCCCGTAAATCATCAAGTATTTGTATAGTTTATTTCATTTTGATTGTGATTATTTTACAAACTATTTAGATTTAATAATAATATTTACCTAATACTAATAATTAGAGCTTTATGTTTAAATGACAACAAATACTTCGCTTTGATATTTGAAATCGTGTACGAAGACCCGCAGCGGCGCGCTGGAAAGTCCCTAATCACTAAACATATACTTTTAGTTATTTATGAAATTTACTCGTTAACTTTCAAACTTACAAACTCAAGTTAAATATATAGTTACAAGTCCAACAAATTTAAATTATAACCACTTCATATGGTTTTTGTTTACTATAAACGGATTTGTCATACGATTTACCGGATCTCCTTTTGTATATTTTATTTAAAAGTCAACCTAATTGCATAACTATCAGCTCAAATTCAGGTATAAATATGTTAAGGCGATATTTGAGATTGCTTGTTTAACTTCAAAAGAAATTTTTGTTAAAAGTGCTTATTTAGCTTATGACTTTTTTAAATAAAGTTTTTAAAAATATGTTTGGATTAGCTTTTTCCAAAATGACCAAAAAGAAACATTTTTTATTGACATTATTTTAAAGTTATTAGATAAAGGGTAAAGAGTGAGATATATTTGTAATTTTATGTTAATAAGTCATAAATTATTTTGAAAAACAATAATTTTTAGCTTTTCAAAAACAACTTATTACCCTTTTATAAAAAGTCATTTTAGGTTTAACAAACAACTAATTGACTTATTGTTTTTTTGTAAAAGTCAATACGTTAATAAGTTAATAAGTTGTTTTTAGATGAAATCTCAAACATGAACTAAATGGTACACCAAATAAACAATAAAAACTTTGACAATTATAACATCAATGAGTTTGATCCGAGTGGAGTTCAATCGACGTCCTTTGGGCCCTTCAATTAAACACATAGCTTGGTGCAGTGATGAAGCTTGACCAAAAGTCTAGGGGGCGAAATAAAAATTTTTAAAAAATTTTACACTGCGTATCGAAAAATGTACAATATTACACGAAAAAACATGGGGGACGGGTCGCCCCCTCCCCGGTCCCTACAAAGTGGTGCAAGCAATTGACTTGAGTTCTGTGCTCATCTCGTCCACATGCATGGATCACATGACCATGGCGGAGGTGGGGGCACGTCATCAACTTCTTATATTATTGAGCTTCCATGTCACGATTAACGAAGATAACATTTACCCGAATTCTATATTTATAAGAAACGCGTGTACCAATTAAATAGCTTAAAGATACTAATAATCTAATATCAAGACGTTATTGTGTTAACCGTTTAAGAAAATATAAACAATTTATTTATTACAAGTAAAGCAGTTTTTACAAATGTTTGTATAATTTTTAGTTTTTGTTTTATAACTAGAAAATTTTGATTCATGTTTTATGGTTGGTTAAACGTTTTATGACTAGTTAAACGTGAAAACTGATTAAAAGAAATTAGCATGCCGGAAGTAGTGTCTTTACAATGTTTATTATGCATGTTGCGTTGATAAATTAACATACCTAAGAACATAAAAAACGTATGAAGTTGTAAAGATATGGTTCTGTTGATTAAAACATATATAGAAGAAAATTATTTAAAGGTAGAAATATTTCAGTTGGTAACGTTCTTAATGGGCGTTGCCGTAAGACGATATAATCTACGTTACCACAAAATATACTTTGTTTGAACACAGCTCTGTTTTAACAAAATTTATACTGAGACGTCAAGAATAAACAATAATAGCAACTACAGTTTTTATTTATTGAAAAGAAATATACGAAGAAATTATTAAGGAAAAAATAAATTTATAAAAAAAATTAATAAGTTAAAAAATGTAAATTATAAAAAAATATTGGGTTAAATTGAAACATTTAAAATTAAAGGATTTATTTTTTAAAAACTGTAGAGTTTATTTTGGAAATTTTGTATCGCTTAGTTTGAAATTTTGAGAGGGCAAGTTATACCGTTTAGTAGTATGATTAAAACTTAAACAACATGAAAGAATATGGTGTAGTGATGGATCGGTTATGAAGATTAAAGCATAAACTATAAACATTACCGACCATGCCTCATTTATTGCAGCATAAATACTGATAAAAAAGGTTATTTAATACAAAAAAAAAAATAAGAATAGTTAAAACATCTCATGATGTATTGTAATAAGTGATCATCACATACGTTGTGTCGATGATTTTAACATTGTTAAGTACATCAAAAAAACGTGTACTGAAGTTACAAAACTTGTGAAGTCTAAATATAGATAAAAAGCAGTTATGTACCATATTGATTGTCACACCCCTCTTAAGTGAAATATACAGAAATATAACTGATTGTATCTCACCATGTATTGGTTAAAAGTCTTAAATGAAATATATAGAACTAGCTATAACTGATTGTATCCTATAATATTGGTTAATTAATGAAGTTATGGCATACGTTCGATCAATTATATGCCAAATGATGATCAATATCTCATAAAATGTCACACATCATAATTAAATGATCATAAACGAGATGTTAGATGGGCAATACAAGACCCGTCAAGTCAAATAAATAATGAAACAATAAAGGAAATTTTGTCTCGCATCAAAAGTCCATTATTTCCTAAAAACGTCTCTTGCATGAATCATTCTAAATTGTATAATCATTACCTAAAAGACATGCTAAAAAATGCAAGTATAAGTTTTTTTTAATAGCAATATTATCCTACTCCTACTCCTAAATTACACCCAATAATCCTCCTTTGCTTGGATTTGAACCCAAGACCTCCTTTCTAAGAGGCAATGCCTCTACCAAGTGGGCTAGTCCTACGTTGGCAAATACAAGTATAAGTGACCTCGGATATTAATGAAATCTATAGAAGAATTATCTATCAAAATAATACTCTTACAGATCTATTAACAACAAGTATAGCTACACCAGAAGAATTAATAATATCTCAATAAAAATTGCTACAAAAAGCGCTCCAACTATCTCTCGAAAAGAATCGTTTTCTTTTTCTATATATAGAATAGAAAGATATGCCTTGCTATTTGCATTCATCCTTGTAACTTATCGAAGCGAGGATATCATGCTATCGTTGAAAGGTTAAGCGATCTCCTATCATGTCTCGTCGATGACTCATTATTGTCGGTTTCCCACAATCCCCACTACGTTGGAATCAACTTCCATAGTTAGCGTTTTCGCGTGTCTAATGACACAAAAGTGCGTACACTAAAATGTCAAGTAACAGACTATAATATTTGGTCAAAACATAAGCACTAAAATATTTTGTGAGTAATTTTTTTGATTATTTTTTGTAAATTTTTGTGTAGATTTTATATGATTTTATGGTTTTATGAAAAAATCAACCGATTGGTTGCTAGCGAGAATGATTTTGTGAGTAATTTTTTATATTATTTTTGTAACATATTTGTGTGAATCTTATAAGATATTATATTTTTATGAAAAAATTGTATAGGATTTGTGATGAGATATTTGATTTTGTTAATGAACTTATGTTTCTGCAAATAATATATAATACTTGTTTTCGGAAGTGTACAATCTTCCTAAACTAATAAAGGAGTATATTTAGGGGACACTTGTCAATTTTTTAGCATTCCAAAATTTTCATTTTCCCGCCTATTACTCAACCCAAAACTACTTTTTACACAAATCATTTTATACCCAATTAGAAAACCCTTATTTTAGGTTTTCAATAAATTAAACACAAACCCTAATTCTTGTATTAAGTGATTTTTACTTGTATGATTTTTCTTTCTAAAAGATTATCTCATTTTTGATTTTATATACATTTAAAAATTTTATGTTTTCTTACATCCAACCCGTGTAATACACTGGATTATAGGCTAGTTATAAATAATATAGAGAAATCACAAGAAAATTTAATACATCAACATAACATCACTTAAATTCTCTCAGTTCTTCACCAATTTTAGGTCTTATTATTGAAATCAAACCAATCATTTTTTCCCCCAAAAGTGGTTTCAATCCAAACCTGTTTTGAGCCAATACCAAAACCTGACAAGGTATGAACTGCTCGAACGGTTTCAATCCAAACAGGTTTGACCCAACCAAAGGGAAAATAAAAAAAAAAGTAGATGATATCAAGAGATAATAAGCATAAGCGTGGCTGATTGCGTGATTCAGTTGAGTGGGATGAAATTTACTAAATGGGCTGAAAAGAAATCGCCTTGGGCTGCTATTGGATCGAAGGAAATTTGGATAATTACCAAGTCAACTGCGACTCGGCACTTGGGCCGGCACTATACGTTTAACAACTGGTAGAGGTGAAAAAAAAACCGGTTTGGGTTTACAAACCGTTAATCAGTTGATCTCAAACTGGTTCCAGCCAAACCGGTCCGAACCGCCGGTTTGACATATGTTTGAGATTTTGGCTTTAAAACCGGTTTTCAAACCGGTCCGAACCGGTTTCAAACCTCTCCAAACCGGTTTCAACCCATCCAAACCTGTTTCAACCCCTCTAAACCGGTTCCCATAGGTTTGGCATCCCTTCCTCTCAAACCAATTTCCAAACCGAACCGGTTTGAGACCATCTTTGACCAAACCGGACCGGACCGGTTCCTAACCCGATCCGGTTTGGAAAAAAAAAAAACCGGTTTGTGCACTACTAACAATTGGGTTATACAATTAAATTAGGGTTAAGGGTTTTACTTGTTGATCAATTTTTCTAAATAATATTGAGAACTCACTTTTATGGTAAAACATCGGGTGCTTTCCAATACCCAATTAACCAGGGGAAAACAAGAAAAGTGTGTGGCCTCAAGCAACCAGCTTGGTGACTTTCAAGGAAACTAGCCATAGTAGAAATTGAATTTAAGACTTCTAGGTTGTATATCCTCTACTCAAAAGGTTGTTCATCAATTTTTGGTGACATAATAAACAGGTAGTTACTTTAACCAATTTTAGATCGCGTTTTGCTTTCAATAAGAGTTTACTTTACATTAAAATTGTGTGTTAGGATTAGGATCAACTAAATAGTCTCTTTATCCTAAAAAGCCTAAGAATGATTATTGATCATTAGATTATGAGATCAAATTTAAAAGGAAAAATTTAAAATTTTAGAGCGAAAAGTTGTTAGAGGTTAATTTAGTCATAACCATTTTCCCCGCACATTTTTTAAACATTCATAACTTTTACATACGATATTATTTTTTCAAAAAAAAATATATCATAAAAACAAACATTTTTTTATCTTTAAAATGAGTATAATATTTCTACAAAAAATTAATTTTCTTCAGCTCATTGTGTTTAATTATTGTCATTGTGTCTTTTTAAACGTTTGTGTATAATTATGTTTTTGTGTTTTTCTTAAAGATAATTGTGTCTTTTTTACTAGGTAATTGTGTCTTTTTTAAATATCAATGTGTTATTTATACTCGTCGTTGTGTCATCCTTGCTTAACATGATGTATTATGCAACATCATTGTATCTTAAATTGTTTAGGAAAACACAAGATTGAGCAGAAACACAAAAGACACAATTCTGTACAAAAGACACAATGACTTGTACAAAACACACAATGTATATACAAAAGACAATATTGAGAAGAAACACAAAAGACACAATGTCTATTCAAAAGACACGATGCTTACACAAAAGACACAATGACAAGACAATATTAAGGAGAAACACAAAAGACACAATGTCTATTCAAAAGACACGATGCCTACACAAAAGACACAATGACTCGTCATTGTGTCTTTTTTACATGTAATTGTGTCTTTTTTCAAGATTATTTTGTTATTTATACTTGTCATTATGTCATCTTTGCTTGACATTATGTATTATGGAACATCATTATGTCTTAAATTGTTCATGAAAACACAGCATTAAGCAGAATCATAGAAGACACAATTAGCTACACAAAAGACACAATTAGCTACATAAAAGACACAACGATATGTACAAAAGACACAATGACCTGTACAAAAGACACAATGAACTAAAAAAACAAAAATTTTCTATAGCAAAAATTATATTAATTTGAAGATAAAAAATTCTTGTTTTTATGATTTTTTTTCAAAAAATAATTACGCATGTAAAAGTTATGAACGTTTAAAGAATATGAGAGAATTTGATAAAAAGTCAACAAAAGTAGGCATGACTAAAATACCCTCCAACAACTTGATTTAATCATAGCCATTGATTAATGAACTAATGGCTCAAGATCCTTCTTAGACTTTTTAGGTTAAAAGGCTTATTTAGTTGAACTTAACCCTTGTGTGTTATACGTTAAAATTTTGATATCAATTTATCGCTTAACGAAGAGTCTATCAATAGGTAGTCAACCCACCAAAAGGTATAATGCCACGTTGGTAAGATAAAACACAATGCTAATGGAACAATAAACCAGCACAAAGCTCCTTTAGTTGCTAAAGGTTATGCTCAAAAACCTCGTATCAAATTTGATGAAGTGTTTGCATCAATGGCTCGTGTGAAAACCATCAGACTCTTAATAGCATTAATTTTGACATGTAGATGGGAAATACATCATTTAGATGCAAAGATAGCTTTATTTCGTGGCAATAGAAAGCTAAAGGTTTCGAGACAAGAATCTTGGACTTGGAATACAAAAATTTTCCACTAAATTAATTAAAGAATTTTATGTCAAAATTCTTAAAATTAATTTTTCCATTGATTTTTCAATATAACAATTAGGTTAGAAAAAGAACCTAGCTAGGGGCTCTGCATCTTGAACCTCGCTCTATTTGGGAACGTTGCCCCCTTGGAACCCATATTGAGTCATAAAACCTTAAACAAGCATATACTATACACCCAATTTGTTTAATTAATTTCATGATTCTTATTAATCAACAAAATTAATCTAGTTACATTAAAATATCCGACACTTGTTACCTTAGGATTGAATTAAGTCAAAGCAAAGAAGTTATAACACTAAAACCAAAAGGTTACGCTCGTAAAAAAGTTAGTGAAGCGGGTAAGCATGATCTAAACAAACTCAAGTTCCACTTGAACCAGGTATGGTTCTATCCAAAGCCAAGGAATAACCAAGTATTGACGCAACATGGGGTTTCAAATTGTGGTAGGATGCATGCACTATCTTCTTATAAAATAAATATATTTTATTGCTTAGAAACTTCAAATTCGAATAAAGTTTATAAATACAAATTTGACATACATGTTAAATTAAGTACTACAAATAAATGATTTTGTTCATGTTTGTATGAAGAGATTTTTGTGTCATGCATTTAGGTTTATGTGACAATCAAAACTTAAATAATCAAAAAACCGGTATACTTTGCGGGTGTCTGAAGAAATTCTCCGGATCCACTTTCGCCTTGATCCGAATCAACTTCTTGAAATTGTCCTTCTTCCAGTACCTCTCCCCCCAAGCACTTGCTTCTTTATAAGTATCACTTCCAATGCCCAAATCAAGATCATTGTAGTTCATATACGCCTCCCTCGGGTTCTTCGACACATAGGGCTCTAAAAACTTATCAAAGCTTTGCAGCCAACCGATCCGTCTACGCGATACACGAGTCTTATCAGACGCTTGATCGCTAAGGTCCACCGTCTTAAGCACCTGATACAACACCCCAGCTCTATGTGGATACGGAATAGCCGTCTCTGAGTAGTCATTCATCTTTCCACCAAAAGGGTACATGACCACGGTCTCGGATCCATCATTTTGTAACATCTTTCTCCAAATCTTATTGAGCCCGGTTATGCTGATCGGGGTCCGAACATAGTCTGATTTGGTTTTAAAGTTTGGCTTAGGGGTCGCGGACCGGTTCATGAGAATCTCAGCAGGGGTCGAGGTCGGCATGCCACCGAATAAAAGGGTCGACTGGACCATTCTTACTTCTTCACATTTCTCTCGTGTGACATCAAGCTCCGGGAAGTTTTGATCCAGCAATGGAAGCAATGTGTCAATTCTGCCCTGATAAATTCCATGAAACAACATTCGTATGGTCTTCCTGGTGGTGTTGGCTATATTTTCGCTGAATATCTGAACTCTTACAAGCAGATTGTTGTCGATAGCCGGTATTACATGTTGATATTTATGAAAAATTTCAGTGGCACCTTCTTCCAAAGTTTTGTTCACCACGAAAACGGTTACTAATTCGGGTACCCGAACCAACCTTAGCTTCCATGCAAGAACGATTCCGAAACTAGAACCGCCTCCTCCGCGGATCGCCCAAAACAAATCTTCGCCCATCGACTTCCTGTCGAGAATATCACCTTTAACATTCATGAATCGAACATCTAAAACATTATCAGCACCAAGACCGTATTTCCTCATCAGGTTCCCATAGCCACCCCCGCTGAGGAACCCACTAACGCCCACGGTGGGGCAAATGCCAGCCGGGAAATACAAGGTGTTGGCCTTCTGAGATATGGTGTAGTAGAGTTCACCGAGCACAGCCCCACCCTGGACCCACGCGGTCTGGTTCGTGACATTAACGTCTATAGACCTCATGTTGGTCATATCAATCATAACAAACGGGACATCGGCTGTGTAGGATAGTCCTTCAAAGTCGTGTCCCCCACACCTGATCCTGATCTCGTATCCGTGGTTCTTGGTGCATAAAAGAGCGGTTCGGATCTGGGATTCGTGGACTGGGGTCACGATGAATGATGGTTTAGGAGTTGAGGGTTTGTTGAACCTGAGATTGTTGACGGAAGCTTGCCAAATGGGTATGAAAGAAGCATTTGCTGGGGTGAAGATGAGGTTAGAGATGAAGGTGGCATTGGTGGAGTTTGATTGGAGGCAGGTGATGAAATCTTGAGAAGTTGCTTCAGTAACATGATCATGATTAATAGAAGATGATGATGATGAAGAAAGAGTTACAAGCAAGATGAATATGGAAGATTTTAATTTAAAATTCTTCATGTTTAATTTAATTTGGTGAGTTTATACATCAACTTCAATGGGTTTATATATATATATATATATATATATATATATATATATAAGATGTTGAGGCTGCAATGCATGACTGTGATTTATAAAGTGTGCAAATGGAGTATAAAAATAATTAATTAATTAATGAATTAATTATGTGAATTTGGTTTTCAAAAACCTGGTATGATTTCATTTGGTTAGCTGAGACATGGTCAAAGAAGACATTCAACGTTGACGACTCGTGACTGCAGCTTCCTATGTTGGCGGGCCAATTTTGCAGTTGACATTTTTATATATTAATTTGTTGATTTAAATAAGCTTTTCATATTTCATAATTGTGATTTGAATGTTGAAACAATGAAACTGATCCCGGCCGGGTAAACGGATTTATATTTGAACTAATTTAACGAAGGAAAGTGGCTAGCTAGAACGACTAAACTTAAAAAAAAAAAGTTGTATTCAATTTTTAGAAGAGACGTGATCTTTTGAGATTTTTTTTGTCTCCATGTATTCATGTTGTGTTAATATATACATATATATATATATATAGGATTCACATCTTTTGTTAACCCTTTCTAATTGAGTTAACCGTTTAACCCAATCTCAACCCTTGATATAACATAAAATAATCAAGATTCCAAATTGAAGGCTAGGATGAGATTAAGGGCATTTTAGTCAACATACATGATAATACTTTTGTCAGATCATCATGTTTACTATATCTTTCATTCTCTCTCCCATTTCTTCAAAAATCACCACCAATTTCAAACCACCACAACGAAGATCTGAACCAGTGCACCACCACGAAGTTCCATCACAAACACCAGCACCAAGATCACCACAAAATTATTAGTGCTTGCTTCTCCCTTCTCTTCCCCTCAACAATGGCCGAATCAAGTGACGAATCGTAGCTGATACGACCAGTTAGCTTCTCCCTTTCAGGTGAAGTTCACCATGATGGTCTGGCATATAGGAAGCAACTTATAAATCACGCACAAACTTCCGATATCAATCTCAACTTCAAGTTTTAAATCAAAATCCCTTTTTTTTCTTTCTTTTTGTTCTTGATGATTTAAATAAACCCTCAAAACCTTTTGAAAATCGACTACAAATCACCTCAAAGATGGCGTTATTTGGGTTAAATTTATACTTTATCGTCTACATTGGGTTGATGCTTGCTGGGTTTTGTTCTGCTAGTGACCCGTTTGCGAATTTTGAACTCGAGTTTGCCTATGTGACTGCTTCTCCACTTGGGGTTCCACAACAGGTCGATTTCATCTCTATACATGTGCTATGTTTTGGGTTTTGTATGGTTTTTGATTGATTAGTGATGCTTGTAGAGTACGGTTGCTTTTTAAGTGTTCGATGAAATGCATGAATGATTTTTGTATGTTCTTTTTGGTTGTATGCATTGTATTAGAACAGATTTTTAAGTGTCACCGTCTTCAAAAAGGGTAGATATCTATTCCATGTATTTTCGTTTGGAAATCATGGTCGTATTTGTTTATTTGCGTGGATAAGTTTCTTTGAAGTGGATGGTTATAACTTTTCAAGGTGTTATTCAATGAATTCAGAACCATTAATTTTACACAAAAAAGTTACTAAAATGTTATGAAAACAACCACTACAATTGTTTTCCAGCAAACAAAGATCTTCATCAATTGAAAGCAGTATCAACATGAATTGATATATCTACCCAATTTGTTTTCCTGCATGTTTAACACTTGTTGTCTGTTTTTTTTTCTCGAACTCAAATTACAGGTAATTGCAGTGAATGGAAAGTTTCCTGGTCCAACACTAAATGTTACTACCAATTACAATGTAGTTATTAATGTTAGGAACAAATTGGATGAAAGCCTCCTTGTTACTTGGTATTGTTTAAGTATGAACATTTACGTTGATATAAGGATGAACATTTATAAAAAATTAAGTATGTGAATGTTTGTGACATTGGTATTTATGTCGGTATTTTGTTTGTTACATTGATGTAAACATTAAAAATAATTGGTTCTTGTAACAACCGGTTTTTAATAATGAATGTATTGTGAATAATGGTTAATCAAACGATTGTGGTTGTTGTGATTTGAAAATATGTAAGAATTACGTCATTAATGGCAAGAGCACATTTGGTCGTGCTTGAAATCCACGAGGATTTAGTAACTTTTGTTATTGGGGATTGATAGTATGTGAAAAATGATGAACGTGGGCGAAAACCGTGCGCAAAACGGAGTTCGTATGCTCCCGGAATCGCGAAACGAAGTTAAAAATCAAAAATGATGACGCTGGTGACGTGGGGCGGTACGCCTGGCGCGGTGCACCCAGTTGGGGCGATGCGCCTGGGTCACTATGTCGGCAAAAATTTGTTAAAACGATCAGATTTCATCGGAAACGTAAATTTTGATACTTTTTCGACCTGTTCTTCCTCCCAAACGAAGAACCACCAGTTTTAAGCCTAAAAACTTCAATTTAAAGGCTTCTGATCATCCAGATCGCGTATAGGAACGTGTTTTCGAGTCCTGATCGTTGTTTTAACCGTAGAAATCCGTCAGATCAGGTAACGGTTTGTTTTATCCTACTAGTTTAATATTGTGTGGATTAAATCTAGTTTTGATTGTAATAATATGATTATGGGTATTGATTATTGCCTAGTTGATAACTAGGGATTGTTAGAAACGAAGAACTTGATATTTTGACGGTGAAATCATCGTTTTGAAGCCGGGATAATGTCCGGTTGTTATGAAACCCATATCATGATAGGATAACTAGCAGGATGGGTTGAATATGATTTCAAATAAATTATGGATTATAATCCATAGATTAAATGATGATTTTGATGAATTGATGTTAAAATTATTAACAAGTTATGATCTTAAAAATAAAAATTGAATAATAAAAATAATTAAAGATCGTAACTAATATAATGAACATCAATTATTTGATAAAATGCCTGGGGAGGCATGAAATATGAATAATTGTGTGATAATTGACTAAAACTTGCTAAACATAGTAAGATAGAGTCAATTATGTGATAAGTTGACTTTGAGAAAGTCAAACCAGTCAAGTGCGTTGAACTTGATTGTATGTGATATATGTATTGAAACTAGTTGTGTATATGTGAATACAACTAGGTATTGGTGGTGAAAGTCAAAGGACAATTCACAGAAGTGGAAAAGAGGTTGTAGGAAGTGAACAACCGTATGAACCAGGTAAGTTACCCAACTTACTGTAACATTGCATATAAGTAGTAGAAAGAGTCTACTTGCGTATTTGATATATGTGAATAATGTTAAATATGTGATTGAAACTATGGGATGAGAAATCCTTTAGTTTGTGTTTGTTAAGTTTCAATGGGAAACGTATATGCAATATATTTGCATTAGAATAACTGGATGACCCGGTGATTGATTAATATGATTTGGTGTTTGTAAAATAATGGGGCATAACTTGATTAATGAATCTAATGGAATTATAAGACCTTTGAGAAGGCATTATTAGTTTCAAAACGAATGTTATGCTTGTGTGGTGTGCATAATATAAATGCATTAAAATTTAGCCGGATGAGCCGGTGAAATTGATTTAATTGTTGAACCACAAATGTGTGGCTAACCGGTTAATCCGGGAACTAAATTGTTGAACCACAAATGTGTGGCTAACCGGTTAATCCGGGAACTAAATTGTTGAACCACAAATGTGTGGCTAACCGGTTAATCCGGGAACTAAATTGTTGAACCACAAATGTGTGGCTAACCGGTTAATTCTGGAATTGAATTAAATATGACTCCACAATGGTGGATAGCCAGAGGTGCTGGCAATTGTCTAGATGGAAGTACCGGTGGGTAAACATCTTAGACTTAATAAATATGACTCCACAATGGTGGATAGCCAGAGGTGCTGGCAATTGTCTAGATGGAAGTACCGGTGGGTGAACATCTTAGACTTAATAAATATGACTCCACAATGGTGGATAGCCAGAGGTGCTGGCAATTGTCTAGATGGAAGTACCGGTGGGTGAACATCTTAGACTTAATAAATGTGACTCCACAATGGTGGATAGCCAGAGGTGCTGGCAATTGTCTAGATGGAAGTACCGGTGGGTGAACATCTTAGACTTGATAAATATGACTCCACAATGGTGGATAGCCAGAGGTGCTGGCAATTGTCTAGATGGAAGTACCGGTGGGTGAACATCTTAGACTTCATAAATATGACTCCACAATGGTGGATAGCCAGAGGTGCTGGCAATTGTCTTAGATGGAAGTACCGGTGGGTGAACATCTTAAGACTTGAATTAATTATGATATCACAAATGTGTGAATAGTCAGATGTGCCGACAAATAGCTATGGTGGAAGTACAGAAATTGAACACCATAGTGTAATTTTGATTAAATTATTGTGAACAATAGTTGATGATTGGTAATGTGATATTATTACCTGGTGAGAGTCAATTCGAATAGAAATGACTCAGTTTGAACGTTGATTATGAAAAATGTATTTATACATTTTGTTGTTGACAAACCATTGGGATTACTTACTTAGTTCATATGAACTAATTGTGACTTATATGTGATGTTACAGGTCAAAGATAGATATGCATTGGGCCATCAGATCGGGCACGTTGTGAAGCAGAACCAAACGTTATGTAAATCTTTGGTAAGATTAAATTTAAACACACCAGTTTTTATTAATCATAAATGTAAATGATTAAAATTAAGTGTGTTTAACTTATAAAAATGAAATTTCACGCTTCCGAACATAATTTTTACGATAAAGTTTAAACTGGGACCAAGATTGGACACGTGTAATCGTGTGCAAGGTTTGGGTGTTACAGTTCTAAAGTGTTAATTAAGCATATGATTGTTGTTTTGTATCAATTTCTTTTTATAGTTTATTTAATTCCTTATTAATTCAACGTCATGACCATGTTACATTAATGCAATACTTTCTTACATTAATGTATATCATGTTATACAACTAATTTAATTTACATGTTACATTTTATATAATATTGCTTTCTTACATTAATGTAATTATGTTAATACATGGCTCTAGATTACTTATTATGCGTTAATTAATGTAACACTCTCTTACAATACTGTAATACAATGTTCTGCCAATGTAAACATCTTGAATCAACTAATTTACAATAATGTAACATGTATATTATATCAAGGTAGAAATATATTTTGAATTCTTTTTTCATTTACAACAATGTAACATGTATATTACATCAATGTAATATTTAGTTTTATGTATTTTTTTATTTACTGTAATGTAACAGTCTCTTATATTAGTGTAATTGGTGTTACATTAGTGTAGCCGGCTAATAAATGAGTGTTTACAGCAATGTAACTGTTTATTACTTATACGTAATTGTTCGTTATATTGTTGTAACAAACTAATAAACAAGTGCTTATTTAATACGTTACTACTTCAATGTAATGCTCATATTACATTAATGCAACACTTTCTTACATTGGTGTAATATCATGTTCTGCAACTAACTTCGTTTACATATTATATTATATTTAATATAATATTAGGTTCTTACATTGATGTAATTTTTGATTGGCTTAAATTTCATTTTGATCAACTGTTGGATTTTTTTTGTTACGTTGATGTAAACATCATAAGAAACTAGTGCCAAACACTAATGTAATTTTTTTTTTGTTACGTTGATGTTCTGTAACAAATTCAATTTACATGTTTCATTTTTATGTAATATCACTTTCTTACATTAATGTAATTTGTATGACCGAAAATAAAAAACGAGATTATACTTGAATTAAAGAGAAAACAATACGAGCAAGCGATTTTCAAATTTATAGGAGCAAGCGATTTTGGACTATAGTGTAACTGGCTAATAAATAAGTGTTTACAGCAATGTAACCGTTTATTACTTATACGTAATTAAGTTGTTACCACCATTTGGAAGATCGGGCACAACCATCACCACCGCCAGCAACAACAGGTTAGTACTTGTTCAGTGACTTCTTGTTGGGTTAAAAACCCTAGTTTGAGTCGATGTTGGTTTGTTGGGTATAACAATTTAACTTTTTTTTATTTAATTCAATGTAACACCTAGTAGTCCAAATCTTTATTGTAATTGTTTGTTACATTGTTGTAATATTTAGTTTAATACAATGTTAAGCTAATGTAAACATCTTGAATCAATTAATTTACAACAATGTAACATCTATATTACATTAATGTAATATTTAGTTTTATGTATTTTTATTTACTGTAATGTAACATTTACAAATTTTTTGGAGCATGTGGTTATGGAACAGGGGGACGCATTTTTTTCTTCATTTACAGCAATGTATTTTATTTTTTCATTTGCAGCAATGTAGCATCTTACATTAGCATTTCTATTGAATATGTGTAGTGTTTTTTTTTTTTCATTTACAGCAATGTAAAATGTATATTATATCAATGTAATACTTAGTTTGAGTCGATGTTGGTTTGTTGGGTTAAAAACCCTAGTTTGAGTCGATGTTGGTTTGTTGGGTAATACTTAGTTTTATGCATTTTTATTTATTGTAATGTAAGTTTTTCAAATTTATGCGAGTATGTGGTTTTGTACCATGGTGATGTAATTTTTTTCATTTACAGCAATGTAATTTCAAGTGCCATTTTGTAGCTTTGTTATTTACTCGAGTAGCGAAAGCTTTTATGTTCTAGCCTTACTAGTAGTCCCAATCTTAATGTAATTGTTTATTACTTATGTGTAATATGTAATTATTCATTACAATGGTGTAACATACTGATAAATAATTGCTAATTGTAGTGTATGATCAATTAATACATTCATTAAAGTTTTGTTAAAATACTGTAATTACGGATGTATAATTTTTTTTAAAAAAAATTTGACAATATTATAACTGAATTAAAGAGAAAAATATGACGAGTTTAACGATGTATTTTTTATGAAAAAATTATTATTGTTTAAAAAGTTATGAAGGTTTTTAAAAAAAGGGGGGAGAATCTTTATTAAATATAGAAAGAAATTCATAAATGGTTAAAATCCCTAATTTGCCCTTTTCATATAATAAGAATGAATGGACACATGGCATCATCTCCTTTAATCTTGTATTTTTTCCACCATTGGATGTGAGTTAATCGGTTATGACCCAAATAATGGGTTAACAATGGATTGGTCCCCTATATATATATATATATGTGTATATATATATGTGTATATATATGTATGTGTGTGTGTGTGTGTCAGCACTCGAGAAACAAAAGTAAAATTGTATTAATTCTAACTTATTTTACTTAAAATGTTAGATCGGTTTGTTAATTAAACAATATGACTCGGGGTCTCATTAGATGTATAATCTCTATTCATACGTAGTAGATGTAAGTCTCTCTTCATGAGAGTTCATTTTATCTATCTCAGACTTACCTTATATTCGTTAATAATGTGATATACTGACTACGTTAATGATTATGTAGTCATGTTAAATAATAATTTCTATTTTTTCCCTACAAAATACTAATGATCTCAAATGAATAAAATATATAATTAAAAATATTTATTTAGAATTTATTTAAAAATAAATAAATCATTAAAATATAAAAATTATATCTTATCTTATATATAATTTTACAATTCATAAACCTTTATATTATTATTTACAATTTTAAATATACATTGTTTCGTCATCAATATCTAATAACATTAATTCAACATAAAAATCTTCGAATAAATTGTTGTTTATAACATAATAAACCATCAGATTTTGACTCAGTAAATATGTTTTGACTCGGATTTAAACTCAAGCATTTTGTTGTCATTTTACAATTTGAGATGAATTAGCGGATTCTCCAACTGTGGAAAGTTGATGGGAATCGGAAAGGTTTGTTATATGCAAGAAACCGTTGGTTTTTCAGTTAATTTGGTGGTTGATCAATCTCGTGAGCAAGTCACATTTGTAATTTGTGAAATACTTTTTTTTTCCCTTGCTCTTGCGTGTGGTGAAATATTATCAAAGTTTTTAGACCCCCAATTAAGGCTGTACACGAACCGAACGTTCAGCGAACGTTCGTGAACCGTTCGGCGGGAAGTTCGTTTATGTTCGTTTGTTTAATAAACGAACGAACACGAACAAGAAATTCCGTTCGTTTAGTTAAATGAACGAACATGAACAGAGGTCGTGTTTGTTCATTTGTGTTCGTGAACGCTCGGGAATATGTTCGTTTACGTTCGTTTATGTTCGGTTAAGTTTATTTATATTTATTCATTAATGTGTTGTTTATTTTTAATTTTTAGTTTTATACCATAATAGTTAAAGTTATTTTTAGTTTAATACTATAATATCTTAATTTACATATTTATAATGATTATCTCTATTGCTTCAGATTAAAAATGTTGATTTTTATTGTTTAAATAATATGTGTTCGTTAGTTTTCGTGAACCGTTCGTGAACAAGCTAAATCCTTAATGAACGAACACGAACAAGAATTTTCGTTCGGTAAGCGTTCGTGAACCGTTCGTGAACAAGTTAAAAATTAAACGAACGAACACGAACAAGGACTCGTTCGTGTTCGTTCGGTTCGTTTACAGCCCTACCCCCAATTTATTTCAATTTTTCTTTTTTTTTAACAACAATAATTCTACTTTTAAATTACACCCAAATACACCTTGCTTGGATTTGAATCCAAAACCTCGTTATTAAGAAACAATACCTCACCCAAGATTTATTTCAATGTTTCCTCTCCTACTCTCACATTCCTTAGCCACCATATGACATCATTTATAAGTCAGCCGACTTATGAAAAGGATCGATTTAAGTTATATTTTGTCTTTCTTACGTGCCTACAAATTAAAAAAATAATAATAATAATAACCAAAGATATCGGCCGTATATTACATGATTGTCTAAAAACCAAAAATATAAATTAATAATGCCTAGAAGACAAATCGAAACCACGGATAAAAATAAAAAATTTTTATAAACGGCTTCGGAAAAGCAATAATACCAAATCCATTTCAATTAATCGCATGTAAAAATCAAAAATCAAACAATGGCTAAAAATAAAAATAAAAAATTAGTATAAACTGTGTCTAAAAAACAATTTTATTTCAATTAATTGCATCTAAAAACAATTAAAGCAACTAAAAATTAATCGTGTATAAAAATCAAATTTATTTCAATTAAACGCGTCTAAAAATGAATGTGAATTTAAATAGACTTACGGCTCAAATTAAATCTAATATCAACTTAAATCATTGGTGTGTAATATATATAATTTTATTTAATTATTTTTTAAAGAAAATATAAAAAGTAATCGTATATTTTGTTTTAATGAAAATTTTATTTCATTATTGATTGATTGATTGATAAAACACCAACACTATTACACAGGAAAATAACGCCATGTTTTCGAGTTTGTTAAATGAATGAACGGAAAGAAAAATGAAGAAAAATAAATGATAAAACGCCAACACTATTACCACTAGAAAATAACGCTATGTTTTCTCTATGTTTTCTTCTAGTTTTCTGTCTTTCTCTTTTTAAACAAACTCGTGAACACAACATGTGTTATTTTTCTTTTCCTTTGTTCATTAAATGAACTCAGAAACATAAATATGTTTTTCCTTCCTTCTATTTTTTTCTCTTTTCAAATGAACTCAGAAACAGAGCGTATCTGAGTGACTACTAACGGAACCACAAAACTATTAAAAAAATTCTTTTAATTGTCGTCAGATAGTTAATTTACCGATGGAACCAAAGAAATCTAAAACAAAAGAAATTATGTTTTAATTTCGGCTTGAAAATTTACTGACGAATGCAATCAATCCAAAAATTAAGTCGTTGAAAACTTTAAAAGCCCATGAAAATTCGAGGATCCAAAATTCTCTCTGGAAAAAAGAAATAATTTTTATTGATTTTCATGGGCAACTTTTAAATAGTTATGACACGTTTCAGCAGTTACAATAGTTTTATGGTGATGTCCGACATGTATTTATAACTCTTAATTTTTCAAAAGTTTAAGTTTGTAATCAGACCTTTTATTTTTTATTTTTTACTTTATATATAATAAATTGTTATAAAAAAATTTTATGATAAAATTTTAACTTAATTTAAGTCTTGAGAATAAAGCAAAAGTGAACGATTACAATAAATAATAATAAATAATAGAATTGTTATAAAAAATGGAATAAGAAAATAAGAAATAAGAAATGTTTGAGCATTGTCTTTAAAATAAAACTACATTATAATTATTTATAAGTTAAACAAATTTTAATTTAATCTTAAAAAAATAATTTTATTAATGCTATGGTAGTTGGATCTCAAGTTGAGTCGTTCAAAGGTCAAGTCATATTTCGAAGAAGAAAAAAAGGATGTGTTGTATATTTATCCATCAAGTTGAATACCTTTCGGCCATTCAGACGACTCTGTAGCTAGCCAACCTTGAAAGTTTTAATTTTAATCTATTATTCCTACTCACTATGGGATTGGAAAAAAAAAATGAGACCAAAAAGGTTACCTAATAATTATATCGGTGTTTACCTAAACTATATACCAATAATAAAACAGAAAATATTTTATCTTTCATTTTTATTTTTTATTAATAAATATCTAATGTGAAAATTAAATTTTTCAGTTGTGATATGTAGTTATGTTATTATTTATAATTTAACATTTTAAAAGTATAAGAAAAATACCAAGAAATTTTATCCTTTTTTTGGTATTTTAATAAACTAACTAGTATATGTGATACCTTATGATAAGGTTGAAAAATAGGCATGTTGACAGGTTAGGATGTGTGTAATTTAGAACAAGTTTTAAGCAAAATTAATTGGACTATAAATGAGTTGTTTTTAAAAAAGAATCAACTTAGTTTAAGTTAAAAACGAGTTATAACTAAAGAAATGATTCATTTGGTAATTTTTAGTGATTTTCTTCTCAAATATGTCATTAACTATTTTAGTCATTTGAATTTATTATATTTACATAATTTTTAGGTTACTTATCTTAATTCATATAACATTAAATGTTATCCGTTGTAACATTTCTATGTTATGGTGTTACTTATTTGAATACAAAATATAATAATTGTTTGCTCAAGCTAACTTTTTTTTCTCAAGATTATAAAGCCTACTCTTATAGGTAATTACCTAACATACATGGCAGTTATTGAACCGCATATGAGACGCATTTTCACCAAGTTTATAGGCTTGAACTTGCTAATATTTTGTCCAAAACCATCTTATTTTCGTCCCTAAATAAGTATATTTTTTTCAACAAAAACAACCTCTCAAAAAAAAAATGATGAATGACGTTTTTTGAAAAACCTAAATTGATTTAAATTTAACTTTTAACCTACCCCTCGTTGTATTGTGTCATGGCAAACCATCATAAGTGGTTTCTTCCAACTATTCGACCCGAATTTCATTATTTGAAGCTCCGACTTCTATCTCAATTGGTTTTCCTCTTTTTTATTAGTCTTAAGATCTTTCCATCCTAATGCAAAAATGAGTGAGTGAATGTTTGTTTCGAATAATTTACGTATTTATTTAGGAATTCCATTTCATTTTTTTTTTAATTTAATCACATGTCTTGTTTAGATTTATCATATTGGGGTAACAATATGAGTTTCCTCTCAATATATTTTCTTTATTAATACAAACATACCTAATATATTCTTACTTTTCAGTAGGGTCTGGGGAAAAGACTGACACAAACATTACCCCTATATCAGTTGGGATAGAGGGAATGTTCCGAAGGAGTCCACGGCTCATAGTTATCTTTTGAAGTTAATCATTCCAACACTTTTAACGTTATTTTCACATAATAAGTAAATAATGTTAAAATTAGTGCAGTTTTATTTTGGCCCCATATATATACATTATATGTGTGCACCGCAAATAAGACGTATTTTCTTTATTAATGTAATATTAAATTTTGTTCTCATGTTGACACAAACATACAAGCGGAAAATGGTAACATGTTGAACTATTACATTGAAACATTCAAAGAAATTATCACAACCCCACTTGCTTTCGTTTCCACTACGTATGCATCACGTTAATGGGTTGAAATCAAGCATATTATATATAATTAAACTCAATTTACAGGACTTTAGAAGGAAAAAAAAATAAAAAAATGGAAAAATTTTCTTCGAAACTCATCATATTTTTGGTGATATTCTTTGTATTGATACTTGATCATCACAATGCAAATGCTGTGCTAGTTTCAGGTAAACAATCTTTCTTCCATGTGCATGCTAATCATTTGGTTAATAATCATATTCCCTCATTATCGTAGCCAGAATATCTTATCATTAACAAAGTTATGATAACGTTTGAAGAAAGTAAGATTTAGACATTCTAATCTCTATCCCATAGAAATAGAAAGTCGTTTCCAATGAGACTCCCGGCTCATGATGCCTGATTAACTGACCAACCCAACACTTTTAGCGTTATTTTCACAAAAATTAAGTAAAAAAACATTAAAATTAGTGCAAATTTACTTTTGCTCTCGAATGCCGACACATATATACATTATATGCATGCATCGCAAACGGGGTTTTAATAATCATATTACATGTATACTACTAAATCTAAATCTGCATGTTTGGTGTGATCAATTAGATGATAAATTCGAATGCAATCAAAGATCGAGGAAGTTAATTCAGGATTGGCAACAGAAACTGATGGTTTCAAAGATTGAAAGAAAACTAAGAACGGATTCGCCTCCACCGCCACCGCAGAGTAACATGAACACTGTAATGGAGGATGCTCCACCACCACCTTCGTGAATGCAGTTTATTCAAAAAAAAAAAAAGTTGGACCGGACATCAAATCGGGTCTGTCTTTAAATCAGATCCATGATTTTCCTTGTTGGTTTATCTTTAATTTTGTTGCTGTAATGTGGTTGATTTTTGTTAATAGTTATATTAATTTGTAGAAATAGATATGTTTACATTCCAATTATATGTGTTGCCATGTGTGTTGGTAGGTGTTTATACATATACTATACTAGGTTATTAACTCGTGTATTACGGGAACAAATATAAAATATTAAATATTAAATATTTATAACTGATAATAGAAATTATAAACAATATTTTGATATAAGATAATTAAGCTACGCGTTAATAAATAATTTAAATAGTAAAACAATAATTAGAAAGTTTAAAAACTACAAAATTGGTATTTGATAGGTAAGATACATTTTTTTAATTCTTAAAGTTTTTTTGAACGACCAATGAACTCATAAAATATGTCTAATATGAATTGAATAAATTTAACATGTTATAAACCAGTATTTTTATAAAAATTTGTATGTTGAATATCATATCAATTATTAGTGAAATAAAAAAATAATCAAGATTTAAAAATTATAAATAATAAGTATTTAAAAATCAAAATAATTTAAAAATAAGATATAATTGAAGTCAACTTATGATAGTTAAGTTATAATACACTATTAGAATAAAAAATATATATTTTTTTGCATTTAAGTATACAATCTAATTATATAAAATTTTTAACATTAAATATGTGGGAGAGTTAGTAAAATAAAATTGAAGGAGAGATGAATGTATGAAAAACAAGTGTCACAATTTAAGAATAAATGAATATGAGAATGACAATTGACAAAAATTAATAATAAATGAATGTGAGTTTGACAAGTGACAATTTTGTTATTCATTTATTAGGTATTATAGATATAGATTTGTGTGTGATGAAATTGTTATATATTTTTTGAACAGTTTTGTTTATAATTGAATTGGATAAATGGGTCAGACTCATTTTTTAAACATTAATGGTTTCTTATGCTAGATCATACCCGAACCGATGGGTACAAACAGGTCCGGTTTTTTAGACAAACTAAAACCGAAACTGGAACCGGGAAAACTGGAACTGGTTCCACCTGTACTCGGCCAAAACCCGAACCATAACAAGTCAAAAACCTGTTGGAACCGGTCGAAACCCGGAACTGGAACCGGAACCGGATATTGACTTTGTTGACCGGAACTGGAACCGATTAGAACCGGAACCGGTTAAAAAAAACCGATTTATGTACCTCTACTCCCGACTGATATAGCCCATAAGTTGCCCAAATATATGAGGCTCCTTGTAAAATGGGTGCCAACTGCCAAGGGCCTAGAGTTTTTGTGAAATGGGTCGGCCCAAGCTAACGATCGTCTAAGAAGAGTTGTAATTATAATTGTAGTTGCATGCTAAGTTTGGGATTGATTATATGAAGATCTACAAGCTGGTTGGAAGGTACATGATTAGTCTAACCCATTTATTTAAACAACCTAAATCTTTGCAAGTCATATACAAGTAGTATATTGTAAAAAATTGGTTAAATGACGGGGATTGTTAGTCAGTATTTCTGATTAAACATGCAGATTAACGAATTTAATCGAATGAGCTTAATAGGTCAACGTACACGTTTTTACCCTAAAAATTTTATCTTTGGATGTATATAATAATTAATCAATTAATATATAGTTTGTAATCAATATCAATATTGGTTTTAAACGGAGTAGTTACCCATAATGAAACCCTATCTTATGTTTGGTTTTTCACCAAAGTTTGAAGATCAAGTAAAACCATACCATCTAAACATGACTAAAGTAAAGAGAAAGCGTGATAGATGAATGAACACCAACACGGCAGCTCTAACATACAAATGGTATTGACGACGAAAAAAAATTGTCCGCAATTTTTGACAGATTAGTGATGGAATCTACAAATCCAAGAAAGAAAAGAAAATTTACATTTTAATTGTTGTCATACGGTTGATTTACAGATAAATTATCGACGGAAACCAAAAAAATCAGAGAAGAAAAAAGTACTTTTTGACTGAATTTTTGACAAATCCCACAAAATCTAACAAAATATATATGTTTTTGAACGATTAATTTGGATTTTTGACGGATCATTAAAGTACCATTGTGCAACATTAATACCACACGGTCTGTTAGCTTATAACCCATTAAGTTTGATTAGTGCATACTAGTTTAATTATTGGGTCATAGTGTAAATATTAATATATTATTACGTGTAAAATGGGCTAAACCATATAGTAAAAAGCCCATAGCTATTATGTATTATAATTTATAAGTCCTAGGTCTCTTTGTGTTTGAGAAATGCAGCCAACAAAAGTCTACAAGGTTTTTTTTTTTTTTTTTTTTTTTTTTTTTTTTTTTTTTTTTTTTGTATGTGACGGTTGAAGAAGAAACAGTCGTCAAATAACATTTCACAAGTGTATATATATATAAGTCCTAGGTCTCTATTTTCTCTCTATGGTTCATTCGAATTTCAATACATCATATAAATCCCTATGAGATTCGAACACAAGACCTTATGGTTCCTAAGTCTTATCTCACCATCAAATTGCTGCTGAGTTATAATGCCTTTAGCAAAATCTGACAAAATATTAGTTGACGGATTCGTGGATGAGACTAACTAACAACAAATCCTACAAAATCTAGTAAGTAAATAAAAGCATTAAAATTTTAATTGTTATTTGGTAACTTTGACGCTTCATGTTTGATTTCATATACAAATTATGATCTAAATGATTCGCTACAACTTATCCAAAACTTTGATCATGAGGAAGCTATTAAGACAATTAGTCAATTTATGTATATAAATTTGAATCGTTTAATATATTTGTTAAAAAAAATAAATATTTTCTGCATTTTTTTATAAATTTTTGGTTAATTATTTTGTATTTATTAATATTGTGTTATTGGAGTATGACATGAAGCTTAGAAATGCTACGCAGGCTGCAGCGGCAGTTGTTACAGCCGTAGATAATAAACATATTTTTAAATTTTAACAACGTAAATAATAAACTTGCTATATTTTGTTTATTCGGATTATATTAGTATTTCCGATCCAATTAAGCAAGATTTTGTTCATCCTATATTCAATCTGATTCTAATAAAAAAAGGTTAGCTAACCCGAATTTATATGAATAAGATTTTGGATTGGTTTTTTTTTTCTGGTTTCGAATAGTATTCGGATTTTGGTTTTTTTGATATTTAATGGCCGGATTATAATCCGTGGCTAAACCATCATAAATAAATTTACGGGGGATATATATCTTGATAACCACCTTTACCGGGGATTTTTGACAGGTTTGTCCGTGACCCCTTAGAATGTATAACGATACATTTACTACATGCATCCTACTCACTACTGTCACATCAAGTTTTTATCCATCTTTCCTACATGCATCACCTCTCTTTTTTTTTTTAAACTCAATCCATCCTTTTTACATACATACTCTCTTCTTCATATCACAATTTCTTAATCTCTGTTAAAAGAATGGGGCCCCACAACCGGATCCACCTCCCTCTCTATAAGCAGTGCACGTTGGGACGTGCTTCTCCCCACATGCAGCGTCTCCTGCAACCGGCTCTAGTGCATCCGACCGGCTTGCCACCTCCACGTCGAAGACGGGCGGCCTCTCCACAAGCGCGCTGCGGGTGGTCTTAGTTAAACTAATTCGTTTTGTACTTTTATACCTCAATAAATCTGTATATTATACTAAATCAAGCTTTTTCTTTTCACGTGTCATTAATTGACATGACTTTTAGCTTTTATTTCCCGCTCATGTGCCTTCTTTATTTTTTACCTGGGTCATGGAGCAACCCTTTCTTTGTTTTTTTTTTTACTCGGGTATATGACATTTATTGCACCTGAATTCCCTATCTTTTCTTTCTTCGACCAAACCCTAGAGTGTAATTGTCATTGTCACCCATCAAACTTCTATGTAATCACCATCATATGTAAGTTTCATCATTCCTTTTATGATTCTTGATTATAATTGTTAGTTTGCATATGAACATATTGTTTCGATGTTGTTGATGTTTTGTGCAAACCCTAATTCCAGATTGGTCCATCTGATCTATTTCCCAACCCAACAAACCTCTATGCTTCTTCACAATATTCTTTCACAAGCATTAATCATTTGTAAGTTTCTTCGCATATTAATATGTTTTTCATCTTTTATTGATGTTCTATGTGTAGACCATAGATTATTTGGGTGCATGTTGTTTGATTTTTGTTATTTACATATACTTCACGTTTATGCAATTTTTTGTTCCCTTAACTTTGTTTATTCTCAATTAACATGATTCTATACCAACATTAAAAACCTAAGATTTTTAAATATAGACATAAAAGCTCATATAATCTTTGCTGATACAAAATAGTACTTCGTGTCAATGTCATTCATCAATTCCTTAATCATTGTTTGTTAATTTTGTTGCTTCGTATAAATAATCTACGAGTTAATAGAGATTCGGAGGAAATTAACCTATCGCTAGGAAAAACTTTCGGTTTATTTAGACTGAAAGTCCTTCGGTTATTGAACATAAATTTCATCATCAATATTAGACTTAAGGTTTTCCTCTATATTTACAACTTTTGATTTCTTTTATTTTGTATTATATATAAAACCAAGTGAATTTTTATTTCAGTAATTAATATATTTATTTAAGAATTCAATTTCATAATACAACCGATTTTAGTTTTTCAAAATTTGATCCCTTGTCGTATTTCGATTTTCCTGTAAGGCTATAATTGGGCTTAATATACTTAGTTTATAAATCTTTGTATTAATAAATAAAAGTAAATTATGTTGGCATTTTAATCCATTAAGTTTGAGTTTGTTATTATTTAACTAAGTCCTATTGGGTCTAAGGAAAAGTCATATTAGTTATGTAAATGGGCTCATTCAATTAGTTGAATTAAAGCCCATATATGTTTGTAAGTAAAAGATGCCGTAGGTCTGTAGAAGGAAAATGGGCTGCAACGTGAAGTAGAAGTAACGTCGTCTAACGGTTCTTCGGCGATCCAAACGGCGTAGTGGTTCCATCTCCAAATTAGTACCATAAATATGTGTTGTTGTAAACGATGAATGTAATTCTATTTTGTCAATTGCTTTCATTTTCTCTCTATTGTTCTTGTCTGTTCATTACTTTCAATTTGTTATAACAACAATCCTTACTGCAATGAGGAATCACGATCCAGGGAAGAATCCACTGTGTTACAGTGGTATCAGAGCAACCGGATGATTCATCCTTTAACCCTTTTGTTATTGATTCATTGGAGAGTTGTTATTTGTTCTTTGACATGCTTGAAGAACCAAACTATGTTTTTAAGTATAAGAGACAACTTCAAAGGCAAATTCTTGAAGTACTTGAATGGTTCTTTAAACGGATCGGGCAACCGGATTCAAAACGGTACCCACCTATGTTGCCTAATGGTGAAAAGGTTGAATTACTTGACCTTTATATGTTTGTGAAGGCTGCTGGAGGATACAAGAACATTGACAATGAGAAGTGGGATGAAATTGGTCGTTACATGGGAATCTCTACCCCATATGTCGTGAACCTTAGACCCATTTTTGTGGGTTACTTGGAACTGTTTTTGTTCTTTTATGACAGGTTTAGATATGAAGAAAAGGAAGCCATTGATGCTTGTGTTGAAAAGAAAAATGAAGCAAAGAAAGAAGGCAAAGATTCTACTGTTATGAAAGAAGATGTGATGAAGAATGACAACATCATGGTGTACTTAGATGCTGAGAAAGATAATGAACCTGTTGCTGTTAATGATGCTGAATTCATTGCAGAAAATGAATTTAACAATGCAAATCTAGTGCAAGTTCATAGCCAAGAAGGAAGCTTTGGTGATGATGATGAAGTCTTTGAAGATCTTGATGATTTTGTTCTCATTGAGGACAAAGAACCAACTAATGAAGATTAAAAGCTGTGAAAGTCACAAACCCATAAATGGATTAGGGGGGAACTGTTAGCAAGTATTAATCCATTTATGAGTTTGGGTTCTTTAGTAGTTAGTAGGCTCTAATATATGGGCCAAAGGTCAATTGTAAATTAAGAACATATGGGCTGCAGTAGTAAAGCCCATAGTCAAATTGTGTCTAGGTTAATTGAAGGGAGAAAACGCAAGTGTATACACTGTATGTCGTTGAAGACGGTTAACACATAACCGTCACGGTTAATCGCGATTTCTCACCTATATATATATATGTATCTATGTCGATGTAATTAAGTGTCAAGATTCTTAGTTTTATGAATCAAGTTTCTCTGTATTTTGTTTCTCATTTACATCACTTGCAAGTTTCATTCACAAACACCCATGAAATCAAAAGCCTTAAGATCGGTTCTGGGAAATCCCCTGTTCTACAAATTATACACAATTTATTTTTATAAGATATGTAAATGCTTATTTTATTCATCTATTTTGAATTAAATGCATATATCTCTTCTATTAAATAACAATGTCAAATATTAAATATATTATTTACTTTTTTCAATATAAAAAATACATATTTCTTAAAAATATTAAAAAAAAGATTTTTGTTGAAAATCACACTTCAAAAAATCCAAATTATTTTAAAATATGAAAATTTTACTCTAAAGCAACAAACTTTTTGAATATACAATCTATTTTAATGCCTATTTTTTTTTTTTGAAAAAATGAAGTTTTATAAAATCAATTCATCTTTTTTGAAAAAAATAAGGTTTTATAAAATCAATTTTTATGAAAAAACATAAATAAAATAATATATTTATAAAATATTTTTCAATAATGTTCTTTTTAAATAAAAGGTTCAAAAATCAAACAGCTTTTTTTTTTTTTTTTGGAAAGGCAACATATTATTAAAACCACAAATCAAACAGCTTTTAACACAATAGTTTAATAAAATAATATTATTCTTTTATTACTTAAATTACCTATACACATTTTAATCATAATTTATCTCAACATATAGTTTTTGAATTTTTAAATTTTGTAGGTAATACTTAATATTTTTCTATTTAACTCATATATTACATTATACGAGCCAATTTTTTATATATAGAATGATATTTTTTTAAAAGAGACTTTTTTAAATACAAGGTTAAAAAAGAAAACCTTTTAGAAAACAAAAGTTTAAAAATTGATATTATTTTATCTTGAAAAAAATTTTCTAGCATATTTTATCTTAAAAAATCATCTTATAATTTTAAATTTTCATTACTATTATTTAATATTTTTTATTAAATATATGTAATATATGAGACACTAATCTGGTTAAATAATATATCAAATTTTTATAATATTTTCTATCTTATTTTGTTTCCTCTCTCTTTGTCAAATCTTCAATACACGTTTATGAGAATAATGATAAATTCAAAGGATATAGTTAGCTAAGTAAAGTAACATTCACATTGACAAAGCTTAATAAGAGAGGTGGCTGACTGACCCATTTTTTCGTCTGTAATGTCAATTTTTTGACCGAAATTTTTTGTTTTAAGTATTGATTTCGCCGCCTTTTTTTAAAAGTTTACAAGTATTATGGTTCCCGTAAATTCCCACCCTATTTCAAGACGTTCAAGCTCTGTCATTGAACACACATAAAACATAACTTAGCATAACCTTCGGTTCTCATGTTCACATACCTAAAAAATTATAACACATTCTACAAACATTCAAAGAATTTTGTAACACTGGTAGCTACTTACTTTTCCACTATTTAAATGCATCTGTTACGTTTGATACAAAATCTATATCCATAATCTATCTTGTTTAATAAATAAATTTTTTGTTTGCCACGTGTCATTCAATGAAGTATGTTTTAATTTATTTTTCAGTCTTAAATTTAGAGCATTAATTCATTTATTAACAATCTTTTATTAATAACAAATTTGATCAATTTATTATATTAATTTATTCTCTAAAAAATTCAACTATTAATTTTTAGTTTTTTATATGTATTAATATTAACTGCAATTCAAGTTCATAATAATAAAAAAAATATTTAAAGGATAATTTATATTTAATAGATTGAATATTTATCAATTACATAATAAAGTTAATGCACAATTAAAAATAATATATTTTAAAAATAAGCCTAATAAAAATTTAAAATTATTAAATTAAAGTTTTTATTGTATATTTTAACGAGTTTAAGTGTTAACAAATTATATTTTATTTTATTCAACTTATGTAATACACATGTATAATCAACTAATGCATCACATGTTTTTTATAGACAACCTTTTTTGTTATAAAGTAAAAAATATTTCATTTATTCAACATGTTTAACACATGAGATTTAACCTAGTGCATAATAAAAAAATAATAATATACCACGTGACGTTATTTTATCGTCTCAACATCACATTTGCCATGTGGCCTCTTTATAGGATATTCAGATGTCATATTTGAGAATTTTGAAAAGTAATTTCATTTAATATAATTAAGTTAAACTTTCAAATTTAAAAAACAAAAATCAATATTCATATTAATGACAATTTAATCATTTGTAACTTTACATATTCAATCAATAAATTCAAAAATTCAAAATTTTAAATTTCATTTGTAGTATTTAAAGGAATATATAGACATTTATAAAATTTCTTTTCTTTTTTTTTTAAACGTTAAAAATTATATGTTACTTGTATTTCTATTATTTATCAATAATTGTTTTGTAATATTTATTTTATACAACTATATGTAATACACATGTCAATAGCTGGTGTGTGTACAGGGCCGTTTCTGAGAGTTTAGATGTCCTGTGTGAATGTTAAAAACTAGCCCATATGTGTGTAGTAATTCGATTGTAACTAAATTTGAAGTGATAATTTATTTGTAACTAAATTTGAAATGAGTTAAAAAAAATTTGACCTAAATTTTAAATTGTAATGAGTTATTGGGTCAAATATTCAATTAACAAGTTTTTCTTTCAGCCTTTATAAAATTCATAACTGAGTTAAATATATTTAAAAAAATGGATTGTAAATTATATGTGTTTGTTGCAAAATAAATTTATCTATATAATATATAAAATTTTTTAAAAAATTTAGACCCCCCTAAAAAATGGCTCATGTGCGGTCCTACCTTCATCACGTGCTCTACCCCATGTGTGTGTGTATCTATTTATATATATGGAGTTATTCCATTAAGAACCACTTTTATGTTAGGAACTTGAGAACTGCATAATACACTTGTACATTATGCTTTAAGTTTTGTACATAGAGTGGTTTTTTAACTGCTCCACGTTTTTCTCCCCAATTAAGAAATATTTTTATGCATAATATACAAGTGTATTATGCAGTTCTCAAGTTCCTAACATAGAAATGGTTTTCAATGGGATATTTCCCTATATATATAGGATGGGGTTATAGTAAAAAGGCTTAAATTGGTGAGAAGTGTGAGAAGGATTGTGAGCCATTAGATGTATAATTTAATGGTTGAGATCAAAGTTATATTAAAAAGTTAGTTGAAGGGTATTTTAGTCATAGACATTTTTGTTGACTTTTTATCATATTCCCCCATCTTTTTAAATGGCCATAACTTTTATATACGATATTATTTTTTAAAAAAAACTACACCAAAAAAACGAGCATTTTTTTATCTTTAAAACGAGTATATTATTGTTATATAAAAAATTAAAAAAATATATGTTTTCCTCCACCTTTTATATTTGTAATGCGTCATTGTGTCTTTTTGTTTGTGATTGTTTTTTGTTCATCGTTGTGCCATATCTGAACGTAAAACACAACTATAGATATATTACACAATGACCTGAACGTAAGACACAATGATTGTATATTACACAATGTTTTGAAGATAAAATACAATGATGAATATATTACACAATGATTGTTGTCTAAACATAGTGTCGTTGTGTCATATTTATTGTCACCTGTGATGCACGTATTACACAATGGTTAGGTTAGGTCAAAATTTTTAGAAACAATAGTTATAAACATAACTGTGTTTTGAGTCGTTGTGTCTAAACATAGTGCCATTGTGTCATATATGTTGTCATATGTGATTTACGTATAACACAATAGTTAGGTTAGGTCAAAATTTTTAGAAACAATGGTTATAGACATCATTGTGTTTTGGGTCATTATGTCTAAAGTCTAAACATAGTGCTATTGTGTCATATCAGTTGTCATCTGCGATGCATGTATAACACAATGGTTAAGTTATATCAAAATTTTTAGAAACAATGGTTATACATATCACTGTGTTTTGGTCATTGTGTCTAAACATAGTGTCTATTATGTCGTATCTGTTGTCATATGTGATGCACGTATTGCACGATGGTTATTAGTAAAACTCATAAAAACACAATATACAATAATACACAATATTGAACATAACACAATATACACAATAATGATACGTAATACACAACAATCATGTTTGTTGTGAATAATTTCATTAGTCGTTATAATTAATAGACACAAAAATCATGCATTATAATAAATTGGATACAAATAACATATATATAACGCAACTAACAATAACATGCATAAAAACAGAATGAAATAAAGTAATTAAGTATGTTTCTAACTATAAGGAATATGTTAACAATCATCAACTAAACAAAGTTTTATAAATAAAAATGTTGTCTGATGGTTGTAATCAAATAATTTATTATTCTTCTATTTATGTTGTTCTTACTTTAAATTTCATTTGAATAATCAAGTATCATAAAACTAATAAAATTTCTTCCTAAAATACCTTCTCTTGAAAATTAATCACATGTTTAATCCAATGGCCAATATTGCTTCTCACCCTTCTCACTAATCTCACCCTTTTTACTTGATCCTAATCCTATATATATATACTAGCTTATTGACCCCGTGTATTACACGGGCTGAATCATAAAATTATATTAAACAATACGAATTAGCAATTAAGAAATAAAAATTGTAAAATGATTTTTTGTGATAACCTTTTGTTTTTTAATTTGTAGAATAAAGTTAATTAAAAATAAATATTAATTACATAATGATGATAGATTTAAGAATCATAAAAAATTGAAATCATTCATTAAATATAATTATCATCATTATTCTTTCTTTTTTAATTAGAATTTAAAATTTGTGTATTGAGTATCTTGATAATTTAATTAGAAAATTTTTTGAATTTCAAAATTATTAATTAAAAATGGAAAGTTGGATATAATTAGTTTTTAATTAGTATTTAAAGAAAATAAATACCATTTTTTCAAATTAGGAAGTTTGACTTGATTACATTTATTAAATTTAATTTATTTTTAAAATATTAAAGGTTCATATAATAATGACAAGTGGCATCAATTGCAATTTGTCCAATCATTTAATGACATGTGGCATGTGGTTTAACCAGAAAACGACAAGTGGCGGAGTGTTATCCTTTTATTATATATTATAGATGAGACGGTTCCAATACAAAGGGCTTTTTCGGTGAAAAGGATAAGAAGGATTTTGAGCATTTGATCAAATTAATCAATGGATGAGATTTTGTGGTACCCACTTTTTCCTAAAACTTGCGTGAATTAAAACTGAAAGGGCATAAAAGAAATAACCAACTCTAGTTGACTTTTGAGTGGGTAAATCAAGTCCCACCATTTTTTTTAAATCAAATAACTTTTAAATCCTTAATTATTTTAAAAAAATTACACCATAAAATTAAGAATTTTATTGTATTTAATTTAAGTATGATATTGCTATAGTTTTTTCTGATTTTTTATGTGGTCCGTGATTTTTAAGTTGGTCCGTGATTATTGGTATGTAATTATGCTGTTCGTTATTATGTATTTAAAATGACGGTCCGTGATTTTTATATAACACGGTATGTGATTATCTGGTACGTGATTTATACAGTTTGTCTTTGATTATAAGTGTTAAATTACGGTCCGTGATTGTTGGTCTGTGATTTATGTAGGTACTTCCTAGATAAATTACGGTCCGTGATTTTTATATAACACGGTCTGTTATTATCTAGTATGTGATTTATACAGTTTGTCTTTGATTATGAGTGTTAAATTACGGTCTGTGATTTCATATAGCATGATTTTACACTTGGTCCGTAATTATCCAGTATCACAGTCTGTAATTTTGTATAATGTGGTATGTGCTTTATTGTGACGATTATACCATCTTCCTTTGTACATTAACTGGCCCCTATATATATATAGGGAATAGATAATTTGAAAACCACTTCTCAGTGCGAAAACCGTGAAAACAATGCAAAAATCATGTAAAAAAACGTTTTTTTTTTTTGAAATTTTTTTACAGATTTGTGACACTATTGGGCACATTTTTATTAAAAAAATAAAAAAAGCGCCGACCAAATATTTAAAAAAAAATTTATAAAACCATGTAAAACATACGTAACGCTGCGTCAAATCTGACAATTTTTTTACGTTTTGTTACGTATGTTTTACATGGTTTTATAAAATATTTTTTTTAAAAATATTTTGTCGGCGTTTTTTTGATTTTTTTTATAAAAATGTGCCCAATAGTGTTACAAACCTGTAAAAAAATTTCATGTAAAAAAATACGTTTTTTTACATGATTTTTGCATGATTTTTGAATGGTTTTCGCACTAAGAATTGGTTTTCAAATTATCTATTCCCTATATATATATAAGTGCAACCTGCAGAGTTTCTTGAAACAAAACAAATGAACACAAAGATGGGGAAGTTTTCTTCAAAACTCATTATTTTGATGATTTTCTTTGTGTTGATACTTAATCCTCATAATGGATATGCAGTGCTTCCAGGTAATATATAACTGCAGTCTTTGTTCCATGCTTAATGAAATCATTGATCAGTACATACATACATACATACATACATACATACATACATACATACATACATACATACATACTATTAATTATTTTGGTATTTCAACAATATATTCTAAATCTATATATGTTTACCCATGTTTGATTTGATTAGATCATGAATTGGAACGTATTCAGAGATCGACGAAGTTGATTCAGGGCTGGCAACAGAAACTAGTGCTTCCAAAGAGATCAGAAAGACAACTGAGATCGGCTAGCCGCCGACCACCGTCACCACAGAGAAACAAAAACACCAATATGGCGTGGCACGCTCCACCACCACCTCCATGAATGCAATTTATATATAAATTATAAGTTGGACCGGGCATCAAAATAATTGGTCTGCCTTTAATTAAAATCAGATCGATGATTTTCTTTGTTGATTTTTTTTCTTGATTTTGTTGTTGTAACGTCGTTGATTATTGTTAATGGTTATGATTATTTTCCAATCGTGTGTTGGTTATTTTGACTCGTATTGTATTAAGGTGTTATACATCTAAACTTATTGTATCTAGCTATGTTATAATATTACTTTGTTCAACCTAAAATATAATTATTGTTTACTAAAATATACTATTTTTTTTATGTACCAAAATTTTTAAAAGATGGCTTCCCAAAAAATCATGGTAAATGGTTCGTTCATCGAAGGACCCAACGCTCGAGGAGAATCGACCGGAACAGAAGCCCCCTTGCCATCCATCTGAATGAATATCAAGTGATAAGTTGTCAATTATTTTTTTTTAACAGCAAAATTTCATTAAAAAAGAACACGTCTAACAAGTTGCTAGAAGCAGAACACAATGTACAACCCGGTTTTACCGACCTTTTATCGTCGTGCCTTTGAACGGGTGTTTGGGTCGGGTTTTCCCCGGGAATTGGTAGCTGGTAGGCTAGGGGCTCCGTCCGTCTGGACTAGTGGCCAGCTTGGGCATCCTTTAGCCATTGGGGGCCACGTACGGAGTACCCGGCAGTTGATTAGTTAAAATCACCGCATGTGTTGCCGCCTTCCTTCGATGCCCTCCATGTAAGTGCAGAAGCGTTTCAAGTAAATCTTGGAACGAGAAGACAAAGGAAGAGTGTATTTTACACCATGCGCTTACCATTTGCTAGACAATCATCCATACATAACACGAGAAGAATAGGTGTAGAGATGTTTCCAAACATTCCCCGCATAAGCTGCATAAACCCGAACCAATGAACATCCCCCTCCTTTCTAGAGCTTCCATAGTCGGATGTGATTTCTTTGTGATCTCCAAGAGAGAATATTCGCCTTGAGGGAACCCATTTGCTCCAATGTAGAGTAAAAGATCCCCAGGTTATATCCACCTTGCTTCATCTATTGATCGATTGATAAAATACCAACAATATTACCACCGGAAAATAATCTACCGGAAAAGTCGTCGGTAATCTTTGAACAACTCCCAACAAAACACAAAACCAATGTTGTCAGAACCGGACCGGATCGGCCGCCCGGACCAGGAACCAGGGTTGACCGACCCAAAAACCATATGTGAACCGCCTTCAAGGGAAGGTTCACCAGTCGTACCGGGAATTGGTTCACTGGTCGGACCGGTTTTCAAGTTGTTTTTTAACTAAAATCCAAAGAATTGAACATTAAAATCATAACTTGTATTTTTTTTAACATGATTATGTTTGTTTGAATATTAATTATGTTTGTTTAAATGAGTTTATCATTCTGGAGCAATCGAAGAAGCACTTTGATAAACCGATTTGTTCTTGAATATTTTGGAATTTTTTTTATATATTTATTATGTCATCCGGTACTTGAATCCGGTCCAACCGGTCCGACCAGTAATCAGTAAGATGCCCGGTTCGATGTCCGGTTTGTACTAAAAACATTGCACAAAACTATAAAAACAATATAGAGTAAAGTACGTATATGGTCCTTGTGATTTGCTAGTATTTCACTTTTGATCCTTAAGTTTAATAAATTACTCATATAGTTCCAAACTTTAGACATTTGTAACACATATAGTCTTTAAGTCACCAAATCACCCTCACATAATTGACCAAATTACCCTCACTTAAGGATTATATGTGTTACAAATGTGCAAAGTTTGAGACCATATGGGTAATCTAAGAATCCTATGAATCAAAATTGAAATAGTAGCAAACAAGAAGCGCCATCTCGATAGTTTACTCAAAAATATATATGCCTTTATTGTCGTCAGATAATTAGTTTACCGATGGAACCCAAGAACACGTTAATCCGAGGATCCCATAATTATCTCAAGAAAAAAGAAATATTTTTTTTTAAAGATTTTCATGGGTAATTTTTGGATGGTTATATGGCAATGTCAGACATGTATTTATGTTTGGGCATTATTAGATTATAACTCTTTATTTTTTTAATTTATTTTTTTTAATGATATTTGATATGAAAGTAAAAGAATTATATAATGAAATACTTTTTAAATGATATTTGATGTGAAAGTAGAAGAATTTTATAATGAAATACAGGAAATTACAAAAATTAAAGTTATAAATCAGAGCTTTTATACTTTATAAATAATAAAATTGTTATAAAAATTATAATAAACTTTCATAAAATAAGAAATGCTTTGACATTATCTTTCTAAAATAAAACAATAAGTTAAACAAATTTTAATTCGATTTCAAAAGATAATGATTTTATTAATATTCTAATTGAATGAAAAAAAAAAAAAAGAATGGTTCGAAAGTTGGATCTCAAGGTGAGTCGTTCAGAGGTCAAGTCATATTTCGAATAAAAATTAAAAAAAATAATAATAATAAATAAAATAAATAAAAATTGGAGGATGTGTTATTTACATAATATTCAATTATTCATCAAGTTGAATCCCTTTTATCCATTCAGACGACTCTGTAGCTAGCCAACCTTGAAAGTTTTTAATCTATTATTCGTACTCCACTATGGTATTGGAAAAAATTTGGACCAAAAAGGTTCCCTAAAATTTTATCAGTCTTTACCTAAACTATATACCAATGATAAAACTGAAAATATTTTATCTTTCATTTTTATTTTTCATTAATAAATATCTAATAATGTTTTTGTTCTTGTAGTTTATTATGTGAAAACTTGAATTTTCATTTCCGATATGTAGTTATGTTAATATTTATATTTTATATATGATAAGATTATATAAAATTTGAAAGTATAAGCAAAATACCAAGAAATTCCATCCTTTTATGGATATTTTTAATAAACTAACTAGTATACCCGATATCTTAAGATAAGCTTGACAAAATAGGTAAGTTCACAGGTTAGAATAAATGTAAGTAAGAACAAGTTTTAAGCAAAATTTAGTTCAATTAAAATGATTTCTAAATAGATAAATAGTACATTTGGTAATTTTTTTAGTGATCTTTATATAAAATATGTTATTAATTATTTTTGTCATTTGAATTTATTCTATTTATATATTTTTTAGGTTACTCATTTTGATTCATATTACATTAAAGTGTTATCTACTAACATGCTCTATGTTATAGTGTTACTTATTTTAATACAAAATATAATAATTGTTTCCTCAAACTAATTCAGTTTTTTCTTGTTTTAGTTCAAGATTGCAAAGCCTGTCTTACGGGTAATTACCTAACATAGGTGACGGTTATGGGTTGGATATGAGATGCATTTTCACAAAGCGTGTAGGCTTGAACTTAGTAATATCCTGTCAAAACCTAGCCCATTTTCATCCTTAAATAAGTAGCAAGATATTTTATTTTATTTTTGACAAAAACGAACTACAAAAAAAAATGATGAATGAAGTTATTTGAAAAACCCAAATTGATTCAAATTCGACTTTTAACCTACCCCTCGTTGTATTGTGTGGCAAACCATCATAAGTGGTTTATTCCAACTATTCGACCCGAATTTCATTATTTGAAGCTCCGACTTCTGGCTCAATTGGTTTTCCTCATTTTTATTGGTCTTAAGATCTTTCCTTTCGTATGCAAAAATGAGTTAGTGAATATTTGTTTTGAATAATTTACGTGCTTATTTAGGAATTTCATTTCGATATTTTTTAATTTAATCATAGATTTATCTACGGGTGTAAACGAATCAAGTCGGCTTGCGAAATACTCGAGATCAGATCGGTAAAAAATTCGAACAAGTAGAGCCTAAACGAGCCCGAGCCCGAGCAAGCTAGCAAGCCTCAACAAGCTTTTTATTTATATAATTTTTTTTATTATATTAAGTGTATATTTATAAAATTAATTATTTTTATATATAAAATTATGATAAATATATTTTTAAGTTAAAATTGGAAAGTATAATTATAAATATATGTTAATTAGTAATTAAAATAAATAAATTGAATAAGTAAAAAATAAACGAGCCGAACTCGAGCCTTAACGAGCTCGGGATCGGCTCTGTTCGGCTCGTTTACACCCCTAGTCATTTATCATATAAAAAAATTAAAGTTTAATGTAATATTATATATATGGAGTAACAATTTATGAGTTTCGTCTTGATGTATTTTTATATTAATGTAATAATTAAATTTGTTCTCATGTTCACACAATCGTACATGCGGAAAATTGCAACATGTTGGACCATCACAATGAAACATTCAAAGAAATTATTACAACCCCACTAGCATTCCTTTCCACTACGTTAATTGGTTGAAATCAAACATATGATATTATTATATATAATCAAGCTCAAGCTACAGGACTTTTGAAGTGGAAAAAATAAAAAAAATAAATGGAAAAATTTTCTTCTAAACTCATCATAATTTTGATGATATTATTTGTATTGATACTTGATCATCATAATGCAAATGCTGTTCTAGTTTCAGGTAAACAATCTTTCTTCCATGTGCATGCATGCCAATCATTTGGTTAGGAGCGTTCATTTTCGGATATCCGAAAATCGGGTATCCGAAATTTTTGATTCGGATATCCAAAATCAGGAAAAAAAAATAAAAAATCTAAAAAATATATAAATATATATTTCGGATATCCAAATATCCGAAAATTATCCGGGTATCCGAAAAATATCCGAAATATCCGAAAAATATTCAGATATCCGACAAATTATCCGAAAAAAGTATCCGAATATCCCAAAAAAATATCCGAAAAAAACTACTTCGGATATCGGATATCTGAACTATCCGAAAATTTTCAAAACAGGTATCCGAATCCGAATCCGAAATTTCGGATATCCGAACTTCCGGATATCCGATTTTTTTGGATATTTCGGATTCGGATATATTACAGAGTACCAGAGCTTGAGCAAAGTGAGAGGTGGCAAAAAAAATTTTAAACCTAGAATACACGTTAATTTTTTAAAGCGAGTGGGAGCGAAACCATTATTTTTAACCATGGACGAAGGATTTAAGGGACCGGTCTTTTTTTCGCCAATAATGTTAATTTTTGAACCGTAAGGCAAAAAAAAGTTTAATATTGGTTTTGCCCCCTTAAAAAAAATTAAAATACGGGTTTTGCCCCTCCTCAAAAAAAATTAAACAATCCCTCTCATTTTTTTTTTCTCATTTCCCTCCCTCTCATTTTTTTTACCCCATTTCTCACAAATTACCCTTTTCTTTTCTCATTTTTCTTAATCCCTAAAATACTCTTCCAACCCTAATCCCCTCAAAATTGAATTCCTGTCCATTTCCCGTAATTCTCTTCCATTTCGTGCGTCACGTACACTGCATTAATCCAACAAAGTTAGCCTAGTGATTAAGGCGTGACCCTTTCTCCTTGCAGACTAGGGTTCAATTCACTGGCGACACTTTAATGGATGCCAAGTGAGGGGAGGAATCTTGTGCTTAATTTCGAGTCCTGAGCCAATGGGAGGGCGAGGGTTTACCTATTCCACGGGGTTCCCGCGCATCAGGGGTACGGTCCATGGTCAACGACTAAGAACGATCTTAGTTACCAACCGCCACGAGGATAACTAAAGGAAACACGACGGGACCTTTGCCGTTCAAAAAAAAATGTACACTGAACCATGCCACCACTTCAAATCCAACCTCCAACTCCTAGATTTCTATCAATCCAGCTGGAATCCACCCCTTCCGAGTTTCGAGCGGCGACCAAACAGCCCTACTCGACGAGTTCCAACCGGAGACCAAGCAACTAGAGAGTAGACACTTTTGCTTATACATTTAGGTTTTATATTTGATGCTCTAGTCTATTTATTTGTTATGATTTAGAATTGGTATGTTAATGGGTACATACACTTAACACTTTTGCTTAACCCAATACATAACGGTCGATTGTAGGAAAAAAAAATTTTGATCACGTAAGATCCCCCCCCCCATCCAATCTAGTGAAGCTCCGTCACTGTTTTTAACTAAAAATAACATTTCGACCAAAAAATAACACTGTGTACGGATAAAGAGGGGGCGGTCCCACTCTCGCCCCGCCTCGCTAGCCCATATAAAGCTTTTTCCTTGATATTACATGTATACCACTACATTCATGAATGCAACAAAAACAACTGGATCGGACATCAAAATTGGGTCTGTCTTTCAAATTAGATCCATGATTTTCTCTTGTTGGTTTTTCTTTGATTTTGTAGAAATGGTCATGTTTATTTCCAATTATATTTGTTGCCGTGTGTGTGCTAGCACTACTACAGTTAAAGTTTGTTATTCTTATAGAGTATCACTACTACAGTTAAAAGGTTGTTATTCTTGTAGAGCATACCCAAACAAAAAGGGAATTAAGGTTTGGGCATTCCACACGGACATAGTTGCTCTTTCTTATTAAATACATATATCTCTTTTATTAAATAACAATATCAAATATTAATTGCATTATTTATATGTTTTCAAATTAAAAAAAAAAAAAAAACATATTTTTTAAGATATTAAATAAAACAAATTATTTAGTTCAATTCATGAGTTGTCTTTATTTTTTTGGAAGCTACATATGTTAAATAAAAAATATAATTAACAATGAAAATCTTAAAACTACAAACACATTATTTAAAATAAAATATGATAGAAATTGGTTTTTAAGATAAAATAATATCATTTTTTAAACTTTTATTTTTAAAAAAGTTTGTTTTTTTAACATTTTATTAAAAAAATGTCATTCTATGTGTGTGCGTGTAGGATTTGGTTCAAATAATAACCCTTATTAATTGTGACAACCCAAATAACTCTCACAAGATCAACCAAAATATTGTTTTTTTCATGACCTTTATTATACATGTACAAGACTATGTTCTTTTATGTGTATGAGCTAATTCACGAGCGTACGCGAACTTGCACTAGTGTAAAGTTTTAACAAATTTTAAATGTTACGAAAAAATGCCAAAACTTTACTCTAATGCAATTTCACGTACGCTCGTGAATTAGCTCATAGACATAAAATAACATAATATTGCACTAGTGTAATAAAGATCATGAAAAAAAACCAAAGATTTGGGTTGATCTTGTGAGAGTTATTTGGGTTACCACAATTAAGGTGGGTTCACAAGGGAACCATCCCGCAAAAACCATATCTATATAATAGGCTAATACCATGTATTAACAGAATTTACTTTGACCTGAGATATTGACCCGAGTATTTTCCCGCAAAAACTAACCGCTGTTAATTGTCATGCAGTTGTTTTTGGTGTTTGATATAGAAAAAAACATATGTTCGCAATCTATATATGTTTACCTTGTTTGGTTTGATTAGATCATGAATTGGAACGTATTGAGAGATCAAGGAAGTTGATTGAGGGTTGGCAACAGAAACTAGTGCTTCCAAAGAGATCAGAAAGACAACTAAGAACGACGGGTAGGGGTCCATCGTCACCACAGCCAGCTGGGAACAGAATGCATAATGTTGGATGATGGAGTCTTAACTAGGAACCGAATGATTTTTTTTTTTTTTAATTTTGTTGTTGTCAGTTTATTAATTTACTGTTGTTATATGTAGTGTGTTAAAATAATGGTAATCAAGTTTTTTTTTTAAATAATAAAACACCAAAAGGATTAATTCTGAATACAGGAACAAATAATAAGAGCTAAGAAAAGATTATATATATCATAAGAAACAGATGACAGAAAAGTATTAGACCTAGAGGTGGCATTTTTCACCTAAATTAAAAGAAATGAGTTGATTTAGGTGAACAATTATTGTCTAATGGGTTAAAAAGAGTAACATTATAACATGAAATGGGTTGAAAATGGTAACATTTTAATACAATAGGGGTCAAGATGGGTAACCTAAACACTATGTGAATACAATGGATTAAAGCGTTTAAAAATGATTAATAATATATTTGATAAGAAAATCACTAAAAGTTATCCTAATAGACTATTTGTTTAGTTCAAACACTTTTGACTTAAAGCAAATTGAAGTTTTTTAAAACATTCGATTTATACCAAACTAATTTTGCTTGTAACTAGTCCTGACCTGTTGCCCAACCCGCCCATTTTGTCAGCCTTAAAATTTAAACCCTAAACCGACCATAATATCTCATATAGTATGTGTGTGTATTGTCAAGAACGATCGTTTAACAACTAAACATCAAGATACAAAACAACAAATAAACCCTGTTAGGGGCTTTGCTCTAGGACTCTACTAGGAGCTGACGTCCCTAAACTCAATTTTTTTAGTTTCATGGATGTAGGCCAACTATTATGACCCATTGAAAGATAGCAAGAGACATGTCACAAAAATCTAAAACATGCTTCTTTGAAGGGGCAGAATGCTATTTTACCCGTATCCACAAAGCCGAAATCTACATTTAGGAATGCTTATTGGTTTTAAAAAACAGCATACTACGCGAGAGACACGCTCAAATTCAAGGTTCTGTGCTTGTGATTGCTTCAGACCAGAGGTGTATAAAAAGTGCACACCAGGCACGTTAAAAGAGGCTTGAGACATAAGCATGAAGCATACTCTCTATTTACTCAAATTTTAAGTACAAGGCATGGCCTATAACTTGTCATGAAGATATTGATATATAAATCACTAAAAGGCATATATCTTCAGTTTAATAATCAACAAATATTGAAGGTATAATGTCCTATATATATACATTTACAAGCTCAAAACTACTGTAAAAAATTGTGCACCTGTTGCCTGTCGAGTCTACTTAAGCAAATCTGGAAGTCATTCTTGGTCAAGAAGCATAGCAACTGCATCCCTGAAGCTGCTTTTTTTCTTTGTCAAAGTGACTGGTTTGTTTGAAATAACAGCTGCATGTTGTTGACTCTTAATTTCAAGAGGAACTGTGATATCACAAGTTGAACTGGTCTCGTCTTTCACAATCGGTTTCTTCAGTAAAGGTCCCAGAAACAAATCCAGCATGTCCTGGGCAGGATCCCCAGTCATTTGGGAATCTGCTAATGTAATTTTACTTGTAGTTTCAACAGGTTCATGATGATAATTTGTTTCTTCATGCACCGGTGATGTAACATATGCGGTAGATTTACTTCTCAATTTGCATTGTACTTCTAGTGGCTTCTGTTGACCCGCATCACTCTTGTCATTTTCAACAAACTGTAACAACGTTCACGAAAAACGCATTTATATTACCTACTCTTGCATAAGGCGGGTTTGGATGTGGTTGTTCAAAATGATTACCGAGATTTCAAAAATCAGAAATTCTATGGATAGTGAAATGAAGGCAGGGAAACTTTAAATGTGTCATTGTTCATTTTATTTTTATATTTATTTATAACTATCACAATTTCTGATTATTTGTCAGGAGGTCTCAAAACAATACAACCATAACCAGATTTTACCAAACCACCAAAATAGATAATAGTGATTTCACGTAATGATTAGTTGGGACACACTTCCAAACACCTTCTAAACTATGATAATATCATTTGTGGAACAGAAGCTCCTGCACTCTGCAGGCTTTCTGGCCCATTTCTTACACCTGGTTGTTTGATCTGATAGTTCCATATGACATACATTTTCAAGAAAACCCCTATAAATGATTAAATCTCATGGTAAACATGCAGATAAGAAAAAAAAATTACCTCTTTCGCGATGCTTAAGACATCATCCATGGTCAGATCATCATCAGATCCATCACAAGATAAAGCATGATCTTCATTACCACTATCAAATTCATAATTTTTCTTATTTTTCTTTCTTGAAGGGTCAGATTCTTCAACTTTCCCTTTATCCCTTCCTTGTTTTCTCTTGTCAAAACCCACTTCTTTATCAGGATCATGATACTCAATCACACCTTTCTCAACAGTTCTTCTTTTCTTTCTCTTTGTTTCACATTTGACTATAAAACTTCTATCACCAGAAATCCCGACCACATTTTTGTGATTCCGGGTTACATTTTTTGCCTTGGGCTTTGTTGATTTGATCGCAGCACTCACTTCATCACTGGTTGTGACACTGCTAGCATTCGCATCAAGTGATCTATTTGCTTTATTAGCAGTTGATGCAGATACCATCCATGATGGTAATCTCCTCTTTTCTTCCATATTCTCACTTTTCTTCAAGACAATTCACATCATCTAAGAACTTCTTCAATATCTCAAACAATTGAACATTCATCCTGCAGGATTACAAAAGAACTTGTAAAGGATTTACATTTTGGGCAAATCTATTGCTACCATTGTTGTGTCCCTTATCATACTCGCAACAAATACATCTATCATCTACGCAGAATAAAGAATGAAATTGTTTTAAGATCATGCAAAATTGGGATTACCCGAATTTAGGGCTCAATTCTCCGCAACGATCAGCCAATCAATCAATCGATTCGAGATATGGCAGTTGCTATGAAGACTATAATTTTAACGGGTCTTTCAGAGCTAGGTTTGGAAGGGGTGTAAGAATCCGACCCACGGCCCAAATTCAAGAAATTGGAGACCAAATTATAACGGGTTTTTCAAATCTAGGTAAGGTTGGGAAATTTAGAGGGAGGGAAATGGAAAAACGTCGAAGTAAGCACTGGCTTATAAATCGGTCAATTGCCAATTCTTGGTCATTGAGATTCATGGGCGATTCGGATGTTTATTTAGGTTTGGAACCCTATCTTTTTTCCCCTTTCAAATCAATCGAAATGCTTGGGACGGTGTTACAGAACTTAGGGTGTAAACATGCGTAGGTTGTTAGCTTAGGCTAATTTAGAGTTTTATTTCTTGACTTCGGGCCTTATTAAAAAAATTTAATAACTCGAGCCCGATTCAGCTCAATAACTAAACAGACCATATTTTAGGGTTCAGAGTCGTTTAAGATATACTCGTTCGAGTTTTTTACCTATCTGATCTCGAGTAATCATGAGTCGGCATGATTCATTTACACCTTAATGGCGTGTAAAAATCCGACCCACGACCCAAATTCAAGAAGATTTTATTGCTTTCAGTTTATTTATTCTTGTTCAAGCCAGGATTAGGGTTTATGAAATTGAGAAATGACACAGATGAAGTTTTATGTTAATTTCAAAATCAAGTCTTTAATAATTGATATGCATGTTCGATGGACTTGTTAACATGTAAGAACAATGGAGTTTTAAACAATTAATAAAAGTTACTGGAACTTAGTTGGAAGTTCTAAGGGTGTTACGATTCGATTTTGATTAAATATATACGAAAAAGCAAAAAGAATTATACATGCTGCATCTTGCAAATAGAATTTAAGCATTACACTGTTGTTTGGAAAAATTAAAAGATGTTATATTTAAACCAAGTATTGGATAAAAATTATATAAAATTAGGCAAATTGGATTTAAATAATCCAAACTTTGGCCCATTGGCCGCTGCCGGTCCCAACTACGAAAATCTCCGATAACGGTCCGAACTTTCGACATATTTTCTCGAGGCGGACCGCCGTCAAATAAACCCTAACGGCGTTAACGTTTTTTTCGAATTTCGAACGGATTTTTGAGGGCTTTTGTTCAGATGGAGAATACGAGTCGAATGATGTATAATTACCTCGAAACGTTGCTTCAAATTTCCCAATTTTGTTGTTTAAATTTTCAATTCGTCAAAGAAATCATCAAATTGAGAAATTTGGAGCAACGTTTCGAGGTAAGTTATACGCCATATCGACTCGTATTCTCCATCTGAACAAAAGCCCTCAAAAATCCGTTCGAAATTCGAAAAAAACGTTAACGCCGTTAGGGTTTATTTGACGGCGGTCCACCCCGGGAAAATATGTCGAAAGTTCGGACCGTTATCGGGGATTTTCATAGTTGGGACCGGCAGCGGCCAATGGGTCAAAGTTTGGATTATTTAAATCCAATTTGCCTATAAAATTATACATAAAACTAAACATATAAGATACCTTAGAATTTATAATAATTAAAAAATAATAATTATATATTTTAAAAGTTACAAGAATAAAATAAAATTTAAAAAATATTAGGTAAGAAGTACCATCCACCTATGAGTTGTCATTAACAAAATTATCGTCATTGTTGGCGCCATCACCACAATTGTTATTTGGCTGTGTGTTATTAGGGTGATTGAGGTGTGAATGGCGTGATGGCGGTCATGGTTGAGCCAGGGCTGACCGTTGAAAATAAAAGGGAGTGATGGTTACACATATGTATGTAAAGAGAGATGATGATATAAACTGCATATATAAAGTGATAAGAATGTGATGAGTACACGTAACCTTAATGCAACTAACGCCATCTTGATTCACGTGCTAGTTGTTTTTACCATTTAATATAAAAAAAACAAATATAATAGATGAGTTCACATTAATATTTTTTAGAAGTATATGTTCAACCTCAACTGTTTTAGTTCAAACTTGTTTTAGTTTAAACAAAATTAATATTATTTTTGTTTAAATCTAATTTGACATGGAACTTTTTTAGAAACAAACTAATATATCTACTAAATTATCTAAAATACTATTGCAAAATAATGTTATCTTTTATAAAATAGTAAAGTCAACTAATTCAAAATGTCTTTAACTAGGGTTATACCCGTGCTTCGCGGCGGTAATCGGGCCAATTGATAATAAAGTTCTGACATAAACGTTTACCGTTGTAAAAATAAGCATCGGAAACATGAAAACGAATCTATAAACACCAAATAAAAAAAGTCCGAAGATATTTAAAAAACATTTATACCCGCACTTCGTGGATTTAATCGGGTCAATTGATAATAAATGCAAGACTCCAAGCAGACTAAAAATATATATACCCACGCTTGGCGCGTTAATCGGGGCAATTAATAAAAAATACAAGACTCCAAACAGATTAAAAAAAAGAATTACAACTGTAGCAACGTCGGATCCTTACCAAAAAAAATTACCAACGTTCGGATATCGTTACAAAAAAAAATTGGCCCTTTTTTTTGACTTTATCGTAAAAAAAACAAAAAAATAGATTTACCACTATAGCACCCACTTTCAAATGTATGTATTATAATGACCTAAACGGCTATCATATTTTAGTAACTTAGTAGACTAAAAACTAGTACTAATGAGGCATTGCCTCAATTTTCAAATGGGAGGTATTGGGTTAAAATCTCTCCTGCAGCGAAAAAGGGGTCTGAGGGGGGTCAGCGGGTTTTCCCCCTCCTGTGGTGGTTGTGGTGGCTTATGGGAGGTCCAGGTAACTAAACATTGGTGACATGGCCTGGATACAGTGGGTTCACACGATTGAGACCTTTGCCGTTAAAAAAAAAGTAGACTAAAAACTAGTAATTTGCCTGGCTGTAATAAGCAATAGCATTATATGAAAAATACAAAAGCACTAGTGATTGCGACTACTTGTCTTGATCGAATGCCGAATTTGTAGAGGAGTGAGTACCGAATCGTGTGCTGAACATATCGGTTTGTACCAATACAATATTGGTACCGGTTTCTCAGTACTTTGCCACTCTAATGTAATAGCTTCTTGTATACCATATTAGACACCCAATTTAGATCAAGTGATATGCACATTTACATGGTGATCACAGGATAATTGTAAAAAATGTATATATTTCGTAGTTTGTAGAGCTCACATAGAGGTGCGCAAATCGGGTTTTTTTTAACCGGTTCCGGTTCCAACCGGTTCCTGTTCCGGGTTTTGACCGGGAACAGGTGGAACCATGTCCGGTTTTTCCGGTTCTAGTTTGTCTGAAAACCATACCCGTTCGTACCCACCTGTTCGGGTATGACCGGTTCCGGGTCCGGTATTTTTGCCCACCTCTCTGAAGACCCAACCCCCTGCTGATTAGCAATTTAACCAGAAAACCAGCCCCAAACTTGCGAATATGAAACCAAGAAAAACATAATTTTATTTAATCAGGAGGTACAATTAAGCCAAAGAAATCTATTCCTATTTATACTAAAAACAAAACACAAGAGTCAAGGTTTTATCCCTATAAAACCTGCTGAAAAAACTAAACTTATCCAAAACCTAATTTAAACTTTAAACTTTAAAATCTATTAGATAAATCCAAAACAACTAAAAATCTAAACTTTCTAGCTTTAACCCTTAACTTATTAGTATTACAAGATTAGTCCAACAATCACCCCCTAATCTTGTAATCTCATTCTTCTTTCAAAGCAAAGGTATTGAATCCTCATCCACCCAGTTCAAATTAACCCTTTCTTTCTTTTCTTCCCAACTAGGACATTCAGCCACATAATGTCCAAGTTCATTGCACTTGAAACACCTTATACGGCTCTTGTCTCTCTCTCTCTTTGACCTCTGTTTTGTTGAAACTGTCCAGTCCTTTCTTAACCAGCCTTGCGACCTTCACCCCGGTCACTTCCTTGATCATTATGGCTTGAACTTCCTTGACCACCTCGCCCACAATGTTCACAAAACAAGTCTTTTCCTTTCACCTTTGAGAGCAGCAGCTTACCATGTGATTCTCCTCCTTGATCTAGGTCTTTTATGCGCTCCTCATATGCCTTTAACCTTCCAACAGCTTCATTAAACCTCATGCTATCCAATTCAAAGCATTGTTCAATTGATGCTACAATTTGAATGAATGATCTAGGCATCGAGTCCAATAACTTCCTCACCATTTGTCCTTCTTCAAAAGTAGTTCCAAGACCCTTTGCCTTAGATACCAGCCCACTCATATTTCCTGTGAAATCATCTATTGATTCATCTTCCTTCATCTTGAGATTTTCGAATTCCCTTCTCAAGGTTTGAAGTCTTGCTGTTCTTACTCGATCCACCCCCAAAAACCTTGTTTTCAAAGCATCCCAAACCTGTTTAGCATCACCATAACCTGCCAGCTGTAAGACCAAATCTTCGGGTATTGCTTGAAAGAGGAATGCAAGTGCCATCTTCGACTTTCTTTGATCCACAGCAGCCCCGATTGTAGGTTCCACTGCTTCCCACAGCCCGTTTGCATCAATGATCGTTCTCACCCTTATTGACCATACTTGATAATTTGTGTTTGTCAAAACTGGGCACTGATAGCTCATAGAACATGTTTCTCGTGCTGGAACAATTACTGCATCCTCTTTTCTAGCCATTCTTCCTCGTATAAGTAAGCAAACAAGTATCTACCTTTATCAGATTTCTTGTGAACACCTCCCCGATCAATCTGCCCCTGCTATTGATCACCAACACGAAAAACCACTGCTTTTCTGTCTCCCTGGCTGCTAAACGAAACCTTCAGCCCCCTGTTGATTCGTCCTCCTGCACCCTGGTTCGTTGGCTTGTTCCTGCCGCACAACAGCCCTCCTGTTGTTCACGACTGAGAGATAATCCACACAATCTGATTTTTCCTTCCTGCGCCTTGCTAAATCGAACCGATCAGCTGATTGATTAGCAGATCAGAACCTACTACCCTTCCCCAACAATTGATTGCTAATCGCGGGTATGAGCCTTTAAAGCTCTGATACCAATTGAAGACCCAACCCCCTGCTGATTAGCAATTTAACCAGAAAAACCAGCCCCAAACTTGCGAATATGAAACCAAGAAAAACAGAATTTTATTTAATCAGGAGGTACAATTAAACCAAAGAAATCTACCCCTATTTATACTAAAAACAAAACACAAAAGTCAAGGTTTTATCCCTATAAAACCTGCTGAAAAAAACTAAACTTATCCAAAACCTAATTTAAACTTTAAACTTTAAAATCTATTAGATAAATCCAAAACAACTTAAAATCTAAACTTTCTAGCTTTAACCCTTAACTTATTAGTATTACAAGATTAGTCCAACACTCTCTGCTCACACAACAGAACTAAAAAAAATATAAATTCAATATTTGCTTTTAAGGGTAAGTCAAACATTTTACTTTAAAGCAAAGAAGTCAAACAAATGTACTAGCTTCTGTTCGGATCTTTTCATAGAGATATCAAATAATCAACTGTTGCCGTTTATAATAAAAATAAAATAAAATAATATAGGTATGTATATGCCACAGTATAACAGAAGCATGCTACCTAGCGATCAACATCTACAACTTGCATGTCATGTACCTCAAAGTAAGAACATTTTACTTTAAAGCAAAGAAGTCAAACAAATGAAGTAGCCATTTCATTTATCAAGCAATGCCTCCAGGTCAACAGCTAGCGATCACATTCGATCAAACACGAAGATTCTTACCTTTATCACATTAGAATCAGATTGCCGTTTAAGTTATGAAAGAAATCGATAGCAAATCTATTGTTCAATGAATTTCATAACACTGCTCGTGTATCATAACAAAACACTCGGATCATATACAGACTGACGAAAGAATACAAGTTTTACACTGATTGTGCATGACCATATAACACAAACCCTAATACTTCTACTTGCTCCATCAAAATTGGTTTTTTGAGATTATTTCATCAAGTTCAAATGCTAAGCCAATGAACGATGTATCTAAACCTCAAAAAATATGATTGCATAGGAATTTCATACGGTATTGGAATCTGGCTCTATCGTTGATCGTAGTCCTTTGCGCATCATCATCTGAGCATAGAACTCTGCATGTTCCTGTTCACAAGAAAACATGGGACTTCATTAGTCATTGGTTTTAAGTCTTGTATAAGCATAATAAGTAGCAAAGGGCAATGATGATGGGGCACAAATGCAGTTATATGACTTGAACCCAATATTACAGATGACAACTTGGACAAGAAAGATAGGTTAGGTAACAGGTCAAAACAGGAGATTTAGTGCGGGTCAAATTGTCAAACTAGGTTAGGTTCGGTTGGCTAACCGCCAAAACTTTTTAATCCATTTTTTTCATATATACTCAAATGCGACAATTTCAACCCACCAATGGATGTGTTGATGATATGTTTCCTCTCTAGATTATGAGATGAAGTTAATAAATTTAACAAAAGAGGAAAGATGTAGAACGGTTGACGTCTTTCAAAGTGTATCTAAATGCACAAAACCTCCTAAATCACTTTATATACATAAAGTTATGTTACTTGTATTATTGCATCATATGTGATTCTGGGCCAATACCCCATTTGTGGTACACGCATGTAATGTATATATGTGTGGACCACTGGACCCTCATGTAGCAAAAGTAAAATTCCACTAATTTTAACGTTATTTTTGTGAATATAACGTTAAAAGCGTTGGGACGATTAACTTCAAACGATAACTTCGAGCCGGGACTCATTTGGAGCAGCATTTACTGGGATAGGGATAAGGTTTGTCTTCATCCTTCACCCCAGTTTTTTTATGTGATTATGGGCCAACAACATATGTCCTCATAAACTCAACTCCTTGGGTTGTTTTTTTAATATTTACTATAAATTTTGGTTATCATTTACTAATATAGTTTATGTAGCCATATCTAGCATGACAATTCAAATAAAAGAAAAGGGAAGAAAGGCCTCTTGTGTTGACCCAACCTGACCCAACACTTCTCAAACCATAGTAATATAACCATGTGCTTTAACCCGGATCATTATCAATAACCCAGCCCATATGACCAGCCCATTTTGCTACTTCTAATGAGGGTACATATATCCCTATTCACATGCATCTATAATCACAGGCAGTAGTAAACATACCTTGACTGTAACTAAAACAACTGCAAGACCGTTTTCTCGCGATAAATTGAAAAGTTTTCTTGCATCATCAGGTGTAACAGCTGGAACAGCCTGAGGCAATGCTTTTACAACTACATACACAGATAGCAAAAAAAATTGCCAGTTACAAATGTTAAAGGGTTTCCTAGAACATACCATGATTTCATTAATCTTTCTAGCAATACTTCTTCTTCTTACATAATTCATTGTTCAACAGATCAATATTATGTCAATAAACTGTAATAAATTTCTCATGTTACAAGTAAAAATATTAAAACTGAATGCATACAATCTTGTATCGTAATTACCTAGCTTCTCAGTATGACGTGCATCATCAATCAAAAGCACTTTGTAACTATCTCCACTGCCTGTGTTTTTTTTGTCTCTCACGCGACCAATATCTCCACCTGCAGTACAAAAAAGACCATCAACCTCCGAACATACAAATTCATATCGAAACCATATCATACCAAATTTGAGACAGAACAACATATTTAATCTCTTCCTCAAAAGGATACAATGTTAGTTTATAACTTTCTTTCTTTCTAGAGTTGCACACATTGTTACCTCTATTGTATGTCTAGTTTTGAAACTAATTGTGTATGGGTTCTTAATTGAGCTCCAAAGCCAGCATAATAATGATTTACACCAAAATCTATATAATATGAGTTCAAAAGCCCATTATCAAACAAACTAGACTTCTTAAATGCATTTACTACTCCAACAACATAAACATTTTTTGCGATGCGAGCATATAATGTATATATGTGCCAGATTTCGAGGATAAAAGGAAAATTGAACTAATTTTGACGTTTATTTTACTTAATTTTTGTGAAAATAGCCGGCATCATAAACTAGGGTTTAATTGAAGTAAGGCTCTCTATTCCTGTAAGCATGTATGCATCTTACCCTTCTAAGACTCTACTTCAGAGTCAATGACAAAAAGATTATGAGACTATCAAACACTTATTAAATTATCACTTGACAGACTATTAATTAAGGGAAAGAACAAAATTAAAACACAAAATTAACATTTTGGGTAGCTTGATAAACAATATAATTATTTGGTAAGTTAATAAACACTAATTCTACCAAAAAAACACAAAATTGAAAGAAAAGAAACCTTCTTGAACTTGAGTTGCAGGATCGAACTGAGATTGATCAAAAGAAGGTCGTTCTAACACGCTAGCACCTCCCTTCGAGGATCCAAATCTAGATTTGAAAGACCCATTTGAATTTGAAATCAGAACTGGCGATGAAGACGAAGATGTTCGAATTGTACACGATACAGTAGGAGATTTTGGTGTCTGTGAGTGACGAATGATAGTTGTTAGAGGGAGAGATGAAGGTGTACTCACAGCTGCCATGGATAACAGCGAAGAAATTGGTTGTTTGAAGATAAAATGTTTGCCGTTCTCAAAAAAAAAAGAAGAAGAATAAGAAGATAAAATGCGAAAGAGGAATGCAAAGTAATCGTCTTGAATCTTGATTGTGGCTGGTAGCCCCTTTTATAATCAAAGTTCTTCACATTAAATATATTTTAGTGGTCATCATTTTTTAGTTTAATTTTTTAAGATTCTTAATTCTTTTACTAAATTTTAGTATGTGTTTAAATACGTATAAGAGAACCAATCATTACAGGATGTTAGCGTTAATGATGTGCTAAATTAAAAAAGAAAAAATTAGATGTGTAAATAACCAGACTCTTTTAGCAATACAAACTTCCATAAATGTCTCATTCAATTTATGCTTCTAACTTTCATATGTTTTGTCATAGTTAACTTTTTTTTGAACGGCAAAGATTATCTCCTCTTAACTACTCCAAACTAATTACACCATTGCATGGGTTAGAATTCATGACCTTCTATTCTAAGAGGCAAGCCTCTACCAAGTGAGCTAGTCTCATATTGGTTGTTGTCATAGTTAACTATATGATGTAGATATGCACTTAATTTACACTTGATCTTTACTTGAATTGAATTCATTTGCAATAAATATATTTTTTTTTCTTTTTTTAACAACAAACACCTCGTCTCTGGCTAATAGATCACCCTTATGGCTAAAGAACAACAGATTGTGACCTGATCTACCTTTTTAGGAGAAAACTTACAACTAGAAAAACATTTTGTTTCAACCCAGAGCAACTTTTACTCTCAGTGAAACTCTAATCCAAGATTTTTATAAAAGAACTAATATTAGGGAAGAAATTTATAATATGTATTCTTAAAATTTAATTTACATTTAAATCATTATAAAATAGGGAAGAAATATTATTACAACATGATTCTCTTGCGTTTTTATGTGGCAGGTTTATATGAAAAGGTATAACATTATATTATTTTAAAAAAACATTTGATCGAATAGTATTTAATAATTTATAATATTAAGAATAAGATGGAAATTTTATTTTGTCAACATTAAGCAGCCAATAATTACCCCATTATTTCAGGATGGAAGAAGGTTTTATTAAAAAAAAATCGAAATTTTATTTTTTTATGAATTAGCTAGTTTATGTTAAAAGACTAGATTGGGTTTCAAAAAACCAACCTAATAGCCACGAATATTATATATACATCAGATCTATGGGTTGAACTAATGTGTGAGCGATGATGTTAGACTTTATATATAACAGTAGTAGATTGTTATATATCATATCGGTTGAGAGAGAAGTAAAGTTTTTTTATAAGAAAGTTGATACATTCCTTATGAAAACGTGTTTTATCTTGACGAGGAACTTGTTGGATAAAGTTTAAACTCTGATTTCCTGAATTGACCACTCATCATGGACAAACAAACTTGAGTTGTTATTGTAAAGATAGATTTATGTTGCTAAAATATTATTGGCATTTAAAGTCTGGCTATTTTTCGATGTTTTTGTTAGTTTTCTATTTAACCATCTACTAAAAGTCTATAAGCTATATCAAAAGTGATGGCAAAAATGGGGCCATTTATTTTTTTTTAGTCTTGTCTATTTTTTGTGGCCGAGATATAACCCATAAAAGAAAGGAATTCCGGTCTCTAGAAGCTTGGCCATCACCAAATAAAATCAAATTCCAGAAGCTTCGTCTCCCACACAAAATAAAATCAATATTTAGGTTTTTGGTACAAAGTAATAACCGTATATTTCACCCAATTTTTTTATGAAAAAAATATTATATTTGAATCAATATATTTTAAGAAGTTACATTGAAATGTAGACTGATTAATAATATGCATAAAATAAGCACAAAAACGTATTATATTTTATCCGAATCGTTTCGGAAAAATTTAGAATGTGTGTTGTGGAAAGCTGGACCAAAAATTGTTTGAAAGGGATTAGGTCGAGCAATGTGTCATGTTTATGATCTTTATGTGAGTTATATCGGTGATATTAACGTAGTTAAGTATCTAAAAGAAATGCTTGAAGTTACGCAACTAGAGCTTAAAACATTAAAAAAGACAGTTAAATAATGATATTGATGTTCTTCAATGGTATTGATCTCATCCTTGACTGTTTTGACGCATTATATCAGATAATATAACCTATGATACCAAAAATAATATCATATTTTGAATACCTCTATTTGGAAGAAAAAAATTACACTAGGACTCCAAGGAATGAAAATTAAAAATAACCACAATTTTTTAATTAATGAATGAAGTTATTAAATATAAATTAAATTAGTAAAAAATGATATGATAAAAATATATTATATATTCTATATAGCATAGAAATAAAGTAGAAATGTTATAAATTACAAAAGTATTTTAAAAATACTAGAGAATTTGATTGGAAAATAAGAGTATTGGTCCGTGTCCATGACACGAACATTACAAATGTTGATTTATGTAATATAATAGGAACTAAACTCGCGTGATATAACATGAAATATCTGGAAAGATAATCATAATAATAATAATAATAATAATATAAGATAATATAATATAATAATAAGATAATATAACAATATTATAAATTAAACATAGAGTAATAATTAAATTTTAAAATAAATTGATTTAGGCAAGAGAAACAATTAAGATTCTTGAAAAAAAAACATATCACAATAATGATAAAATATAATAATTATAACAATAGTGTATGTGAAATATATGTGACCAACTTATCATGATAGACTAGGCAGCACAAGAAACAAATAATAATAAATAATTATTATCAATGAGATGTATACCTACAACATCACGCATCACAAAGATTTGAAAAAAAAAAAAAACGAGTGCAACTTCTTTCATTTCACACCGGACAATGTCGCCGGCAAGACGGCTGGTCGACCTGTTTCCCCGACATCGCGCCACCATCCCGACCACCTACTCAGGCTTTTGGGTTTTAAATAGGGACCTTCATTAACGAAATTTACAAACCTATCTCCCTCCTCTCTCTCTCTCTCTCTCTCTCTCTGCTAAGCTTTGTTTTCAGTTCCGGCGACCAACTCCGGCGAGAAGAAACGAGAACGAAACCCGAAACCGACTCCACCACTCCCCTATCCCTGTCGCATTACTACCCTCGACTGTTAAACGGAAGCAACACAACCATATAAACGACATGTTCTCGTGTTTTCCGGCGACCAGTCGACTTCTACGCGACTCCTCTTCTTCGCGTTAAACACAAGCTGACACCACACTTCTTCGTCTCCGCTGGGTTTCGTCCCACTCCGGTCCTCAGGAACCTCCAACCGACGACACCACCATGGATTCTCCGGATAATCTACGACAAGGTAACTAAATCAATGCATAACCGTTATTTTAGAGCCTATGCATTCATATAACAATATGTTGACAATTGGTTAAGAACTACATATATATTAGTTGGTAGCAGAAGTTTGGTTGTTTTCTTTTTGAAGAAGATGACGTATGGATAGCAGAAGAAAGAAAAAAAAATAATAATAAAAAAATAAATAATATTAATATTAATAAATAAATAAATAATATAGTTCACGTTAAAAATATTTTATTTTGGCTAATAACTGCATTCAATAAACTAATGGGGAAAATTTATTCATATGTATAAGAATATATATATATATATATCGGTAATGCAATTTTTAAAAGTGTAATATTATGTTTATTTATTTATCCTCTTGCATATGATATAAATTAATAAATAAAGTTTGAGAATAAAGTTATACGGTTATTTAATTTATATTTGACAACGTATAAAATTCGACAATTACTATTTTGTTTGTTAATAATTGTAGTAGATAAAAAGGTATGAAAATAAGAATCTTTCTTAAGTATAAAATACAAAATCTCAACCTTGTGTTAAAAATATATATATATATATATATATAAATAATAATAATAATAAACTTATAAGGAACAAAACTACGATGTAGGTTATTAAGAGAACCTAACGAAGGACAACACATCGTTCTAAATCATCAAGATTTGCAAAAAGGTACGGATTCTTAACCCCTCCTTTTTCGTTTCAGTATATGATTTAATTATTTAAACCCATTTGATTCTCACATACCTTTGGAATTCCTGAACGTCTTTGATAAAATCGATCTGTTTCATTTGCATTGTCCGTTATTGATTTTCAAGCATTATTTATTATTGAATATATTTTGCTTACATGTGATATAATCATTGGATTGAAATCATTATCACATGTTCTGATATTATATTATGACTTGGTTTAACGCTTAGTGAGAAGCGTATCTGATATGCATTGTTGAGTAACCACTTCCGTTCTTGTAATCTGTTACCCGATCATGTCCCCACTTGCGGAGGTGACCGCAAGCACGTCATTGCGGCATCAATGGCGTGGCACCAACCGTGGCGGTGAGCTGAGATCACGGCGTCTTCTTCGTACTAGTGAGGTACATGAGGCCATAAGAAGGCGTATGGACTGGTCCTAGGTATATTTGTATATGATTTCTGGTGGATGGATCTGTGTATGCCCACACTCCATTGCACGTTCGGTACATAGAGCTGCAGCTCTATGTGCATGTCAGTAGTGATTTAAGATTCGGCTCAGGGTACATTCCGTATGATATGATTTATTTGATTGTCTTGCTTTACTTTATATCATATCATTTTGTCTTATGTTATCACGTATTCAGTTATTGATTATATTACTTAAGCCTTTATCTGTACTGGGCATTCGGCTCATTCCGTTAATGTTTGTTCATAACAGGTTCACAGGTTACTCAGGGTGGGATGTGAGGAGAGAAAAACTGAACTCTATAGATTTTGGACCGTGAAAGTATACTAGTAGATTTTTGTAGCTTAGAATAGTTCATTTAATACAGTTAAATGATAAATATGTAATTAATAATTCAACCTAGGGATCTTAAACTGTCTTTTGGGATATGTAATCCTAACATTTGCTTAATAGAAACCATGTTTCTGTTTTGATCACTGTAATAGTGACACGTCATCCCTATTTCGGGGTGGGGTGTTACAGTTATGGTATCAGAGCAAAGGCTCTTTCCTGTAGAAAACTTAAACATTAATAATTAAAACGTGTGAGGTTATGGGTAGACATTGGGTTAGGTTGTCAACTTCTTATCCATATTCGTACTATTCATTGTGGCGACGTCTCGAAAATTTGTTAGAAACGTTATCATTAATTGTAGGCACTTGTTTTGCTTCATGACTTCCCAGGTATAATGGAAAAAAAAAACCACTTTATAATTATCATCGTCTTTGCTTAAGAAACGACCTTCGTACATGTTGGCTACACCGGGACTCGACATTGCTACTATGCATGACACCAATTGTATTCCGCAAGAGGTTTCTTTCAAAATAAATTTGACGAACCCATTTTAATCAGCTTCTTCATCATTGATTCAAATTTGAAAATATATATATATATATCTTTATAATCCATCTATTATTAAATCATTTAAAAAAAAGGAAATAATAATAATAATAATATACCTTAGGCATGATGGGAGGTTGTTAGGTCACTCTTGTAAGGTAAATTGATGATTACGATTCGCGAACGTAATCGTGAATTTATCGGTACATTTGTGCACTTCTGGATTCCAATCATGCAGATTAAGATCATTTTGAACAATAGGTTTCTTTCAATTTTACCTCAAGATGATTGACTAATGCGTATTAGATTACTTTGTTACGCATTGTAGTGTCTCATATCTTTACGATTCTGAAGCTCCTTAACGGCATTCGATTTCGTTTTTCTATTCATACATCAATGCTCTTAGCTAATCATCATAGAGACACGCCCCTACGAACATGAAAATGAAATTATGCAGCTAGGTTTTCTAGGATGCAAATAAGGGGTTAATTATCATCTCATCCATAAAGAGATTATTCAACCCGAATTCCTTTTATGTATCATAAAGTAGATTCAACGAATTTGGAGTCGAGAGTGTTCAACTTATTTGTCAAAGACCAAGTCACGTTATAGATTGAAAGTAATTCTTTGTGCTAAAGGCTTAGAATTTCTCATCACGTGGGTGTGTAGACTTCTAACATTAGTAACTTAATATTTTAAGGATAAAAAAATCCTATGATTCCCGATTATTGGTGACTTTTTGCAAGTTTTATTAAGAAGTCATATGGGCTTTCCATATCATGTGATAGAGTTAATTATTGATCTTACTTGCACTATTGAGCCAAATTCTAAGGCAATGTGACGTAGGACACCTCTAGAGCCTAAAGAGCTTATAGTGTAGTTAAAGGAGTTATTAAAGTTTAGATTTAGGAGACCAAGTGTTTCTATTTGGTACACACGCTGCTTGTTGTAAGAAAGGAAGATGGTTTCGTGAGGTTCTACATTTGACTACTAAGAGTAAAAAAAAATAATAATAAGAAAAAAACAAGAAGAAGAAGAAGATTACAAATTAAAATCAATATCAAATTCCTCGCATTGATGATCATTTTGATCAGCTTCAAGATGTTGAGCTCTTTTCAAAAATAAATCTATAGTTTGGCTATCGTCGTTTGGAGATAAAGGAAGAAGATGTTTCTAAGTATGCCTTTTGTACTCATTATGGCAATTAGAGATTTTGTTATGTCTTTCTGACTAACCAATGCCATACAGTCTTTGTGAACTTGATGAATCACATAGGTAAGCTCGTGATCGTTTTCATTAATGATGTATATATGTGTATTCAAAGATCTAAGACCATGAAAAACATCTACGTAAAATCATGATGGATCCCGCCATGATTAAGGCAATTACAAAAGGGCATATACCTACCTTTGCCACTAAATTTAGAAATTTCTTGGGCCTAGCTGGCTACTACCGAAGATTTGTAGATGGATTTTCTGCTATTGCCTTACCTCTCACTCAACTTTTGAGGAAAGGAGTTGAGTATTAATGGAATGAAGAACGAGAGAAAAGTTTCGAAGAATTAAAGAAAAGGCTCGTATCTGCTCCGATACTCACTCTCCCTTGTGGCTCAGGCGGTTACCATATTTATAGTGATGCCTCAAAGAAAGGTCTTGGTTGTGTGCTAATGCAACACGGGAAGGTTATAGCCTATGCCTCGCGTCAATTGAAGCCTTATGAGGTTAACTACCCGACACATGACTTAGAGTTAGCAGCTTTGATGTTTGCAGTAAAGATTTGGCGACACTATTTGTACGGTGAGACTTGTGACATCTTCACAGATCACAGAAAGAGTTAAAAATGAGGCAAAGAAGGTGATTAGAACTTCTATAAGATTATGATGCAAAAATTCAATACCTCCCATAGAAAACAGATGTTGTAGCTGATGCTTTGAGAGAGAAAAATTTGTGCGGTATATTGCCTTCAGATTCAACCTCGTATCATCTCAGATCTTGATAATACGAGTGTTGGCATCCATATGGGTAAATTAGATGGTTACCTTGCAAAATTGAAAATCATGCCTAACCTCGTCTCACGTATTAAATGAGCACAAAGATGATGGAGAAATTTGGACAATATCAGAAAACATGGAGGTAGGGAAACATTTTGAGTTTCATAGAGCGATTTGGTGTGGCAAAGATTATGCCTACTTGATGATTCTACTCTTTGTGATGCATTACTAGCCAAGCCACGTAGCTCATCATTCTCTATCCACCCAACATCTATCAAGATGTATCAAGATGTATCGAGATCTAAGTCAAAACTTTTGGGCAATGACATGAAGAAAACTGTTGCAAAGTATGTAAGTGAATGCCTTACATACCAACAAATTAAGATTGAGCACCAACGAGCTAGTGGTCTTTTGCATCTATTGGTATTTCATTATGGAAATGGGATAAAATCGCCATGAACTTTGTTACGAGTTTGCCAAAAACATTGAAGAAGAACGAAGCTATATGGGTCGTGGTTGATAGGTTGTCCAATTCAGGTCACTTCTAGCAATTCAACAAGGGTTTTCTGTTAGTAAGCTATCTAATGTGTTTATATAAGAAAATGTTTGATTAAATGGCACTCCAGCTTGGAATTGTGTCTGATAGACACCCAAGGTTTATGTCACGACTTTGGAAGGGTTTTCAAGCTTCTTTAGGTATAAGATTAAAACTTAGTACGGCTTTTCATCCACAAACTGACGGACAATCCGAACGCCCAATTCAAACTCTTGAAGATATGCTTAGAGCTTGCGTACTCAAGTGGACGACAAAGTAGGATAACTATTTATGCCTTGTCGAGTTTGCTTATCATAATAGTTGGTAGGCATGCATTGACATGGCTAAATTCATCTATCTGTTAGAATGAATTTGGAGAGAATATAATTGAAGGGCCAAGTGAAACAAATAACAAATGACAAGGTTGAGAAAGGTTAAAAGAAGCACAAAACAGACAAAAGAGTTATGCAGATAGACATCAACAAACATTAGAATTCAAAGTTGGAGACCATGGATTCATAAAGGTCTCGCCATGTCGTGGCGTTCGTAGATTTGAAATCAAGGGAAATAGTCCTCGTTTCA